>JAQFVV010001137.1:0-105938 GCA_028023455.1 Epiperipatus broadwayi
TTTAAGTTTTGTGCTAATCTAGTAGAAAATTTTAAATTTAAGAAGTATTTTAAAAGTGTGATGTTGACTTTGCTTGTGGTAATGTTACCATAAGTTTAATTAAAGCAATCTATGAGTATTTGATATGTGAATTGTGTTGGTATTGAGAAGATATTTAAAAATGATGATGATTATGATGTAATACTGCATTAATAAATTTAATAACAAATGTTTAAAGCTAAAGTATTTAAAAGACAAGTTTAAAATTAGACAAAGATATTTATTTAATTTAAAATATATGTTAAAAGTGGATAGAAATATTTTAAATTATAAGTACTCAAATTGAGATTAATATTTGATTTTAATCATATCAAATAATTATTTTAAAATCTGATATAATATCTTATTTATTTTTAAAAATAAATATTTATTTTAAAAAAGCAATTGTTAAGTTATTTTTAGATTATGGGAAGCGTTTCTTGTATTGTAAAAAAACAGATGTTAATTAGAGATACACACACACATGCTTGGAAGCTTTCTCATAAAGTTGCAAAAACTATTTTAAAATTATGTTGTGAAATTTATAAATAATACGTGAGTTATCACGAGATAAAAATAAAGATATTAATGTAAAATATTAAATCTGATTTTTAAAAATATTGTCTTAAAAATATAACGTATTTAAAAAGATTTAGTTTATTTTAAATGATCTTATAAAAGTTAAGATTTAAATCAAGTGAGAAAGAATATTTTAAAAAATGTTTGATAGATTTGAATAAACGATAAAGATTATTTTTAAAAAATGTAATAATATTAAATATTAAATAAGTCATTATTTTATTTTTAATAGTGTGTTAGTAAATATGTAAATAAGCTAGAAAGTTTGATTGTTTAAATGTACCAATCAGATAAGGAGTTTCTGGCAGTATAAAAGCTGGATTCAATTGTTGAGGGGGGCTCTCTGTAATTAAATTTCTAAGTTAATCGTGCTATTGAGAAAATAGCTAAGTAAATTTATAAACGCTCTTAAAATCAGTGTTAAAATCATAAGAGTGTTATTGTATATAATTTTATAATTTTTTAAATGATAAGTATGCAGTAGAAACTTAATAATTCCCTATTGGTCTTCTCAATATCGAAACTCAATTTACGTACGAATAATCATGGAAACATCACGTATCGGAGAAATATATCAGAAACTTTATGCTAGAGAAATAACAGACGCTGGATTAGTACATAAAACTACGAGATGGAGAAAAGTAGTATTTTGGACTATAAATAGTTTTAAAAGTTTAAATTACTATTGTCTATTATAAATAGATATTTAAAAGAAATATGAATACTTCTATAGAAAGAAAGTATTTTTGCAGATTTTAAAAGAATAAAATGTATATCTTAAGTAAAGATATAAGAAGTAGTAATTTTAATAAATACTTGCCTTGTTAAGTCTTTGTGCTTAAAAGACTAAATATTGACGATTTGAAAAGGCAAATAGATTATAAATATGATTATTTAAAATCGTAATATAATAAAATTATTATATTGAAGTAATCTAAAACGCTGGACGTTATAGATGGAGAAATTAGATTCTTACCTAGATATATTGTTTTGAAAAATGCGCAAGTAATACATGGATGTCCAAACCAAATCAAACTAAGCCAAGCAAGCCAAGTTGATTAAAATAATTCAATGAAAATAATTTATAAACTATAAATTAGTTTAGAAATAATAACTTTAAAGATAATATTTTATGAAGAACTGGATCCAGAAAGAACTTATAAACTATTTTTAATTTTTATTTTGTTTTCTTGTGGGAACTTATTTTATTTTTTTTAAAAAAAGAACGTTACCATTTTTTTTTTATAAACTTTCAAGAAACACGTGATACAACGGAACAGGAAATAGTGTTCTATTGACTTTATACGTAGGATATTTGTTAGAACTTTTATGGTAGAACAAAAGTCGTCGCTGGAATACGTAATATAATCTTTTATTTTATTTATTTAACATAAAATTTAAAATATTATTAAACTATTAAAA
Organism: Epiperipatus broadwayi; assembly: GCA_028023455.1. Classification (NCBI taxonomy): domain Eukaryota; kingdom Metazoa; phylum Onychophora; class Udeonychophora; order Euonychophora; family Peripatidae; genus Epiperipatus; species Epiperipatus broadwayi. The sequence goes on from JAQFVV010001137.1 coordinate 2,020, forward strand.
GTAGGTTAGGTACATTTATTAAATAATAACTTAAAAATAATATAATAATTAATTACATAAATTTATTTTTATAATTAATATAACACGGAATATTCTAATGAATGTTTATGAGTAAAAATGTGAATGATTTTTATTTTATGAAGCTGCAAATTCCGAAGAATGCTGGATAGCAGATTGGACATTATTATTATTATGGTAAAAATATTGTATAATGATTTTTAATGAATTTAATATGTTTTTTCTTTAGATCAACTGAATATTATGTTGTTGTAGAATGAATGGATAGATATTTTATGAAAACACATACATTATATTGGCAACGAACTTTATTAAAATATGCATAAGTTTTAATTTATAATATCAACATGATACAACATTACGTAAGAAGCTTAGAAATAATTATATGATTCTTTCATAAATAAATTTTGATATTTTATTATGTTATAGTATTAGAATTATATTTATTCTTTATTTAGGTAATTATTTTATTATTTTGCAAGATAAGAATAGGATTTGAAAAGACTCTATTTTTTTTGTATTTTGTTTTATTAAATAAGTTAAGTTACGTTATGGGTAGAAGCTTATATTTGGATTGAAGTTTATTAAGTATAGACAATGTAGTATAGGTAATTTGGATGATGAATATTTTATTTAAAGTTGATGTTTGTTTTCCGGAAATTTTAGATAAGTTTAGAATATGTTTTATAGATAGAAATTTATTAGAAAGGATTAAAATAACACATAAAGTAAAGTAATGATTTTTACATAGAAAAGAATCATAGAATTTATCTAAGGTAATGCTTTATGAATTTGAAATTGATAAATGATTTAAATAATAGTATTTGAACAGTACAGATATGTAATGCATATTTGATAAAACATATAACAGGAATTACATTAAGTAAAGTATAATTACAGTCAATTATTTGTTTTACATTACAAAGATACATTAATTTTATAAAGCTATTAAGCAATGCTAATAATAAAGTAAATATATGATGATACATTATAAATGGTAATACTTAATTAATGTAGCTATTTAATTAGTAGAGCTTCATTGTTTACACATGCTACATAAATAGTCTTGACATATATTATTATTTGTAGTAATTAAAGTACACTACTATTTATTTTAAAAATCTAAGTTTTGAAAACATACTATAATATTATTAGTATAGTATTTGAAGAATGTATAATTGCTTGTTAAGCACATGAATTAGTAACAGTATAAACTTCTTGTATTTGTAATTTCTTATTTTATTTTATTTATTTTCCTAAATTCTAAAACTGTAAATAGTGTAAATAAATTTTATTTGAAGTTATTGTAAATAAATTTGTTAATTTGTTTTAAAAGTGTGTCGAGTTTCATTATTTTTCACCACAGCATTTTGACATCAGATGATTTGAAATAAACATAATATTTGCACAAAAATGAATTTGTTATTATTATTTAGAATTGAATACCATATTTGCTTAACATTATTTTATAAGAATTGATTGACATGAACATAAATATTACAATGGTCATAAGATGATTATAATGCACATTATAAGAATACAGTATTGTTTATTGCCACAGATTATTAAGTATAAGATTTTGATCTATTCTAAAATGAAGATACCATATGAAATAAAAGATATACATATGATTGTTTATTCATTTAATGATTGATTATATAATAGAAATAGATGAGATTAAATTACACTCTAAGATTAGTATTATTTATTATTATTATTAAAATAAGTTAGGTGTATTTAAGTTTGATATAAAATCCCACATCATACTTATTTACATGAGTTATTATTATTTTAAAACAGCTTAGAAGAACCTGAGATTATTTAATTATATTTTAAGTTAAAAGTTAGGAATTATTTTAGTATTATTAAAGATAATTTATTTCATTTAAAAGTCATAAGAATGCTATAGATGTAGTGGTAAGATGATAAGGTAGTGGTAGTATTCTTATGCCATTGAGACAGTATCTTGGGAGATATTGACTCAGTGTAAATCTGCTTATTACTTTGTAACTTTACTTCACAGTCTCATAATTTTATTAAATACTTATTTAATTAGTATAATCTAGAACTATATTGATTTTGATGATTGATAATAAATTTAATTAAGATATGATAATATAAAAGTATATTAAAGATAGATATGCAAATTTTAATTAAGCATAATAATGTAACTGAGCTAGTTGTATTTTAAACTATTTTATATATCAAGAAGTAAGGGTACAAAGGGTAGGAAGATTTTGGCGCTCAACGTGATTGGCATGATACGTTTAAGTAGGATTTAGATGTTCAAACGTTATCGGTTTGATATGTTAAAGTTACAATTTTATCAGCCCGATAGGTGGTCAAGAAAGTTTTTGGCCACAACGTTTTAGGCTAAATATTTAATTAAGGATTAAGATATATAATTTTAGGATTAGTATATGTTAGGAGAATAAAGTGATAAGTATAATTAGTATTTTATAATAATATTTATAATTGATTAGATGTTGATTATAAAATTAAAATAAAATTAAAATAAAAATTTTATTAGTAGAGTATTATATTTTCATGTGGTATCTGTAATATGATTATTCTTTGAAGTTAAATACTATGTTGATTTTAAGTTAATAAAACAATAAATTATAGAAATGTGGCAAATAATTATATTATAATGTGACCATATCAATTCTTGAAATATTTTAAATGGATATTTAATATTATATATTATGTGCAAATTGTCTGTGGGTCATAGGTGTAAAAATAAATGATATGACACAATTTTGTTATTGAAATTTATATAATTATTTAATAGTAAGTAATGTAGAGTTTTTGAGGATACTATTATATGATTAGTTGTAAAAGTGAGTTGAGTGGAGATGGGAAGGTTGATGGGGAATTGTATTTTAAAAAAGTATAAAATAATAAGTACTGCATATTGTTAGGATTGAATTTTAAAAAAGTAAAAAAAATGGATAATTGGGATAAAGATTTAGAAGTTGAAATGTCAAATTTTGTTGTAGAAGATAATAGTTGTGGGGAGAGCAGAGCAATAGAAAAATCAGCAAATTCAGAAATAGTATTAGAAAATACTCAGAATATGGATAGTGAAATAGAAGAGGAGGAAGAGGTAATTTTTAAAACTGTAGGAAAAGAAGTAGTGAAAGTTGGAAAAGATGTAAAGCATTCTGTAACGCCTGATTTTAAGAAATATTTTGAAATATTTATTCAAAGTATTAATTCTATTAGAAGAGAAATGAAAGAGGAGAATAAAAAATTTATAGAAGAAATGAAAGAAATGAGAAGGGAAAGAAATTCTTTAAAAGAAGATATGAAAGAGGAGAGTAAGTCTTTAAAAGAAGACATGAAAGAAATGAAAGAAGATAATGATATTAAATTAGATTCTTTAAAAGAAGATAATAATATTAGATTAGATTCTTTGAAGGAAGATAATGATTCTATTAAGAATGAAATAAAAAATATGAATATAAAAATGGAAAATAGAATGGATAATCTAGATAGAAGATTGGGTAAATATGGGGAAGTACTTGAATCTATAAAGATAGACATAATAAAAAGTTGTGATAAAAAAGGAGAATTTCTAAATAGAAAACTTAAAGAAATTTCAAAAAACATAATTAAAAGTGTTAAAGAGCAAATAGAGGAATCTACTAGCCAATGGCAAGTAAAAAATAGTAAGTTAGATCAGAAAATAGAGAGTCATAATTTAAATGTAAAAGATGAAATTTATGAAATAAAGAATGATATAAATCATATTAATGAAGAAGTTAGAAGTATTAAAGAAGATGTAGTTCAGAATGGAAAAGAGATTCCTATAAAATCTATTAAAATAATTAATAGTAGGAATGAATTATATGAAAAAATACTGGAAAATCCCAAAGCGTATTTAAAATTAATTAATGAAATGATAGGAATGTGTAAATCCTATGAGAAGCTAGTTGGAGAAAGAATTATGGACCAAATTAATAATTTAAAGAAATATTATGTTGATGATAAAAGATTTGGGAGATTTACGAAGATAAAGTCAAAATCTTCAAAGCAAAAGTATTTAGAGTTGTTGGAGCATGAATTATTAAAAATTATAGATATCAGTAGTAATAAATTTAAGAATAAACTGCAAGAAGTGATATCTAAATGTATTATTGATGATAAAAATATTCATGTACAAGCTGATATTTTTAAAGAAATATTATTTGAAGGAATTAGGAACTTAATACCTAATGATGAAGTTATAAATGGAAAATTTAATTGGAATAAAGATTTAAGCAAGATAAGAATAAGACTTAAATATCCAAAGCATGAGAAATTTATAACAGATTTTCTTGAGAATAATCTTAGTAAAGGAAAGAAGATAGGAAAAGTTAAGGTGAGATTTAAGAAAGGAGAAAGAAAATTAAAGTTTAGATTTAGAGAAGAATATATTTAATAATTAAGATAGGTAATTCTCAAAGAAGATGTGTATTTGATAATGTATTATGGCATTATATTATATTAGTATTTTTTTTTTTTTTGTAAAACAAACATAAGATATTTCTATGTTAGCAACCTACAAAGAAATCAATTTAAAAAATTTCTTAGTCTATATGAAGGTCCATATAGAATATCTTGCAAAGTAGGAGAGAATGCGTTTATGTTAACCACACCAGATGGGGAAAAGGGAACTTATAATGCAAGGAGCCTAATTCCATTTCCATCTGAGATGTGAGTTATAATTTCAAAGTAATATGAATAAATATTTTAATGTCATGTTTAAATATAATGCTTGACATAAAGAAATAATTTATTATATAATAAATTAGCATAGTGAATAAAGTTTTAGTTGAAGAAATTTACAAAATATGTAAATGACAGTTTAAAAAGAAATAAGTTTTGTCAGAATGACTAAATAAAAGTGGAATTAGCTATTACAATAGATATTTTAAAGCAAAAAGCTAAATAATAAGGTTAGAGAGTATAAAACTCATATGTTTAAAGTACCTATAAGTGGATCTTATGAAGGATTAATGTATAATATGGTAGTGATCATAAAATTGATTAATCTTAAGGGATCAGGTTAATCTCTTTAAAAGAGAAATATGTAGATTTGTTAAATGATAATCTATAAGATTGCTAATGAAGTTAGCAATAAGTTATAAATAAAATACATAGAGTAGTTTAAAATATAGTATTAACTATAATAATATGTATTTTAGTAGCTTATGTAAAGGTGTATTTAAAAGAATTTAAATACTTGATATTTGTAGAAATATTAGAGAAATGAAGGTAACCTAATTAAAAGATAAGGAAGGAGAAGTGAAACTTAATCCATAAAGTAAAAGAAAGTCATTGTAGTTTATTTAAAAGTGTTTTCTTAGTGAGATTTAAAATGATATTTCAATGCTTTATAAAACTTTGTGATAGAATGATTTATTATAATGTTTAGATGATAAGAAAGATAAAATTGATCAATGTGGAGTAAAGATGATAAAGATGGATGTTAAATTTAAAATTTTATCCGAAGGAGGGGAATATGTGCCCTTTTGTATGGGTCACCATTTAAGTTTTGTGCTAATCTAGTAGAAAATTTTAAATTTAAGAAGTATTTTAAAAGTGTGATGTTGACTTTGCTTGTGGTAATGTTACCATAAGTTTAATTAAAGCAATCTATGAGTATTTGATATGTGAATTGTGTTGATATTGAGAAGATATTTAAAAATGATGATGATTATGATGTAATACTGCATTAATAAATTTAATGACAAATGTTTAAAGCTAAAGTATTTAAAAGACAAGTTAAAATTAGACAAAGATATTTATTTAATTTAAAATATATGTTAAAAGTGAATAGAAATATTTTAAATTATAAGTACTTAAATTGAGATTAATATTTGATTTTAATCATATCAAATAATTATTTTAAAATCTGATATAATATCTTATTTATTTTTAAAAATAAATATTTATTTTAAAAAAGCAATTGTTAAGTTATTTTTAGATTATGGGAAGCGTTTCTTGTATTGTAAAAAAACAGATGTTAATTAGAGATACACACACACATGCTTGGAAGCTTTCTCATAAAGTTGCAAAAACTATTTTAAAATTATGTTGTGAAATTTATAAATAATACGTGAGTTATCACGAGATAAAAATAAAGATATTAATGTAAAATATTAAATCTGATTTTTAAAAATATTGTCTTAAAAATATAACGTATTTAAAAAGATTTAGTTTATTTTAAATGATCTTATAAAAGTTAAGATTTAAATCAAGTGAGAAAGAATATTTTAAAAAATGTTTGATAGATTTGAATAAACGATAAAGATTATTTTTAAAAAATGTAATAATATTAAATATTAAATAAGTCATTATTTTATTTTTAATAGTGTGTTAGTAAATATGTAAATAAGCTAGAAAGTTTGATTGTTTAAATGTACCAATCAGATAAGGAGTTTCTGGCAGTATAAAAGCTGGATTCAATTGTTGAGGGGGGCTCTCTATAATTAAATTTCTAAGTTAATCGTGCTATTGAGAAAATAGCTAAGTAAATTTATAAACGCTCTTAAAATCAGTGTTAAAATCATAAGAGTGTTATTGTATATAATTTTATAATTTTTTAAATGATAAGTATGCAGTAGAAACTTAATAATTCCCTATTGGTCTTCTCAATATCGAAACTCAATTTACGTACGAATAATCATGGAAACATCACGTATCGGAGAAATATATCAGAAACTTTATGCTAGAGAAATAACAGACGCTGGATTAGTACATAAAACCATGAGATGGAGAAAAGTAATATTTTGGACTATAAATAGTATTTAAAAGTTTAAATTACTATTGTCTATTATAAATAGATATTTAAAAGAAATATGAATACTTCTATAGAAAGAAAGTATTTTTGCAGATTTTAAAAAATAAAATGTATATCTTAAGTAAAGATATAAGAAGTAGTAATTTTAATAAATACATGCCTTGTTAAGTCTTTGTGCTTAAAAGACTAAATATTGACGATTTGAAAAGGCAAATAGATTATAAATATGATTATTTAAAATCGTAATATAATAAAATTATTATATTGAAGTAATCTAAAACGCTGGACGTTATAGATGGAGAAATTAATTCTTACCTGAATATGTTATTTATAAATGCGCAAGTAATACATGGATGTCCAAACCAAATCAAACTAAGCCAAGCAAGCCAAGTTGATTAAAATAATTCAATGTAAAATAATTTATAAACTATAAATTAGTTTAGAAATAATAATTTTTAAAGATAATATTTTATGAAGAACTGGATCCAGAAAGAACTTATAAACTATTTTTTTTTTAATTTTATTTTGTTTTCTTGTGGGAACTTATTTTTTATTTTTTTAAAAAAAAAGAACGTTATCATTTTTATTATAAACTTTCAAGAAACACGTGATACAACGGAACAGGAAATAGTGTTCTATTGACTTTATACGTAGGATATTTGTTAGAACTTTTATGGTAGAACAAAAGTCGTCGCTGGAATACGTAATATAATCTTTTATTTTATTTATTTAACATAAAATTTAAAATATTATTAAACTATTAAAAGTAGGTTAGGTACATTTATTAAATAATAACTTAAAAATAATATAATAATTAATTACATAAATTTATTTTTATAATTAATATAACACGGAATATTCTAATGAATGTTTATGAGTATAAATGTGAATGATTTTTATTTTATGAAGCTGCAAATTCCGAAGAATGCTGGATAGCAGATTGGACATTATTATTATTATGGTAAAAATATTGTATAATGATTTTTAATGAATTTAATATGTTTTTCTTTAGATCAACTGAATATTATGTTGTTGTAGAATGAATGGATAGATATTTTATGAAAACACATACATTATATTGGCAACGAACTTTATTAAAATATGCATAAGTTTTAATTTATAATGTCAACATGATACAACATTACGTAAGAAGCTTAGAAATAATTATATGATTCTTTCATAAATAAATTTTGATATTTTATTATGTTATAGTATTAGAATTATATTTATTCTTTATTTAGGTAATTATTTTATTATTTGCAAGATAAGAATAGGATTTGAAAAGACTCTATTTTTTTGTATTTTGTTTTATTAAATAAGTTAAGTTACGTTATGGGTAGAAGCTTATATTTGGATTGAAGTTTATTAAGTATAGACAATGTAGTATAGGTAGTTTAGATAATGAATATTTTATTTAAATTGATGTTTATTTTCCGGAAATTTTAGATAAGTTTAGAATATGTTTTATAGATAGAAATTTATTAGAAAGGATTAAAATAACACATAAAGTAAAGTAATGATTTTTACATAGAAAAGAATCATAGAATTTATCTAAGGTAATGCTTTATGAATTTGAAATTGATAAATGATTTAAATAATAGTATTTGAACAGTACAGATATGTAATGCATATTTGATAAAACATATAACAGGAATTACATTAAGTAAAGTATAATTACAGTCAATTATTTGTTTTACATTACAAAGATACATTAATTTTATAAAGCTATTAAGCAATGCTAATAATAAAGTAAATATATGATGATACATTATAAATGGTAATACTTAATTAATGTAGCTATTTAATTAGTAGAGCTTCATTGTTTACACATGCTACATAAATAATTTTGACATATATTATTATTTGTAATGGAAGTTTATTAACATTTATTTTAAAAATCTAAGTTTTTGAAAACATACTATAATATTATTAGTATAGTATTTGAAGAATGTATAATTGCTTGTTAAGCACATGAATTAGTAACAGTATAAACTTCTTGTATTTGTAATTTCTTATTTTATTTTATTTATTTTCCTAAATTCTAAAACTGTAAATAGTGTAAATAAATTTTATTTGAAGTTATTGTAAATAAATTTGTTAATTTGTTTTAAAAGTGTGTCGAGTTTCATTATTTTTCACCACAGCATTTTGACATCAGATGATTTGAAATAAACATAATATTTGCACAAAATGAATTTGTTATTATTATTTAGAATTGAATACCATATTTGCTTAACATTATTTTATAAGAATTGATTGACATGAACATAAATATTACAATGGTCATAAGATGATTATAATGCACATTATAAGAATACAGTATTGTTTATTGCCACAGATTATTAAGTATAAGATTTTGATCTATTTTAAAATGAAGATACCATATGAAATAAAAGATATACATATGATTGTTTATTCATTTAATGATTGATTATATCATAGAAATAGATGAGATTAAATTACACTCTAAGATTAGTATTATTTATTATTATTATTAAAATAAGTTAGGTGTATTTAAGTTTGATATAAAATCCCACATCATACTTATTTACATGAGTTATTATTATTTTAAAACAACTTAGAAGAACCTGAGATTATTTAATTATATTTTAAGTTAAAAGTTAGGAATTATTTTAGTATTATTAAAGATAATTTATTTCATTTAAAAGTCATAAGAATGCTATAGATGTAGTGGTAAGATGATAAGGTAGTGGTAGTATTCTTATGCCATTGAGACAGTATCTTGGGAGATATTGACTCAGTGTAAATCTGCTTATTACTTTGTAACTTTACTTCACAGTCTCATAATTTTATTAAATACTTATTTAATTAGTATAATCTAGAACTATATTGATTTTGATGATTGATAATAAATTTAATTAAGATATGATAATATAAAAGTATATTAAAGATAGATATGCAAATTTTAATTAAGCATAATAATGTAACTGAGCTAGTTGTATTTTAAACTATTTTATATATCAAGAAGTAAGGGTACAAAATATATATATATATATATATATATATATATATATATATATATATATATATATATATATATATATATATATATATATATATATATATAATCATTGCTCAGTTTATATTAGGATAGCAAATCTTCACATTTTAATGGACAGGCTTTAAACTACTCCAACCTCCAACTTTTTGGTCATCCATATCATTGAAAATCTGATGATGAAAAGCCCCAATCCCAGCTATATTTACAATTAAGCACCAGATTTGTGAAGAGTGCCTAGTTTTCAAATATTTACTTTTGTAATAATTAAAATCCGTTTTGAAGTGTTATTTAAGGCTATTAATGCTCAATTATTTAATTAATAATTTACTTTGAACAAGGATTGATTATTTTAATAGTAAGGACAATTTATAGATTCAAAAATTTAGCACTTTTAAAATTGTTTGTGATCGGTATATATATATATAAAATAAATATTGATAAGTGTATTGCCTTTTTTTAATTTTATTGTTTTTATATATAAAAGCAATAATACTTAAAAAAAAATAAAATACATCTATCAATGTAAATGCGACTTAAAAGTTATTTTTTTTATTTTAAGAAGCACATTTGAATATACAGTATAATAAAATAAAGAAAAGATATAAAAACAATAATACTTTTTAAAAAATCCACTTATCAATATGTATACAACTTAAAAATTATTTTTATATTTTATTAAGCATATTTGAGTATTTGTAAATCATGCAACAGGTTAAAAGATTATCATTTTGAGTTTAAATGTTAGAAAAAATGTTATGATTTGCATACTAAGTTTATAATAGAGAATTTGAGCCAATGACAATATTCTCTGCTAATGTAAATATTAAAATATTATAATAGTGTAGCAATATATTTCTTTTTATGCCAATATCAATAAAAATAATAGAGAAAGATAAAATTAAACCATGGATTTCGTATATGTAGGAGTGTATCTATTCTGCCATTCATCCTAAATTCCATATTACGATTCCATTATAATATCAATGAATTAACATTTGTCTGACAACCCCATTAGTATGTCTTCAGAAAAAAGAGTTAAAATCAGTAAATGGATTTTTTCTTTATCCTCTACATAATTTAAAGCCTAAAAATTGATTTTGTTATATATTTAAAGAGACGTGGAAAAGTAATGAGTTTGAAAATAACTGACATAAAGAATATAGTATATAAACAATAATTAAGTTAGAGTAATAAAATAAAAAAATCACTGTTTGAGCACCACATCTTTTTTTTTGTAACTTAGGGTATTATACATAATTATTAATTAATTAAAAGTTTGTTGAATAATTTATAGTTCTAAATTTAATGTGACGAATGTAAAGAACTGATGTGTTGTTTAGAATCACTTTAATTTTCCTACATATGTCTGTAACAAATGTAATCTATAATTTCAATTTATTTTTTGCATATATATATATATATATACAAAATATATATTATTTCTGACAGTGAACCTTAAATTTTATGATACTATTATGACTTGCAGTTTATGGTTAATTATGTTTTTACCTTTTTTTTTTGCCTGCAGTGATTTTATACACTGCGTTCACTCAATGATGTGTTCATGTATTAAAGGTATCAAAATTGCTTTTGTTTCATTTGTCTTATAGATATGAAAATAATAATAATAATTTGCCTGTGTGTGTTTAGGTGATACATGTTTTTAATCTCCTGAATACAGATATAGTTCTTTTTATCAATATGAATTAGTCATATAGTAAGTTGTATTATGTTAGCATGTCAATATTTTAAAGCATTTATATAAATATGTTTGTTTTTGATGTATTGATAAAAGTTAGTCCAAATACTTGATTTCAATCTAGTTCAAAATCTTCCTCAAAACTGATTAGAATTTGATAACATTCAGTTAAATATTATATGATTTTCACGACTCTAGGTTATATATTGCTGTTTTAATAGCATATATTTTTCTTTCACCATCTATATGTTACTTATTATAATCTTTAGTAACTAATAGATATCCCATGATTTTGCTTAATAATTCTCTATCCTGTGTTGTCCTATTCAATATTTGCAGATATGTTTCAAGATTATGGTTTATATCAGTGAGGATCTTTGAATTTTGGAACCCTACATAAGGACCTTTGTAAGGTAATGCATTTCCCCCCTAACAAATTGACTAAGATTAAAAACATTTATATATATTTCAATTTGGGATATCTTGATAGTATATCAGAGAGATAAATGACAATTACTAAAAGGAAAATGTACTAGATCCTAAAAGCCCATGTGCACTCTTTCAAGACCCAAAGCTCCTCAGTGATGAAAGCCATAAGCCTGAAACTAGTCTGGTAATATGGGAAAGCGTAGCAGAGAATAGGGATTTATTAAGCATTATCATTTAGCATCCATTAGTTACTAAAACTTTATAGAGATAGTAAAAAAAAAAGGATGTTGTTAAACGTGGCAACATTGCATGTATTATCTTTTCTAAAAGTTTCTGTAATGTTTACATAATGGAAAGAAGATGTGACTCAATGTTTTAGTATTATTTATCTTGAAATGTATGCAGTATTGTAGATGCTTCTCTGTTTAAAAGTTTGACATATTGGACAAGCTTTATACTTATTATTTCACTATTTTCTGATCACAAATAATATTTAATTACCGTGGGAGTAGTGAAAACAATTGAATACAACTGTGAAATTAATTTAATACAATGTCTGTGTTGAATTGACTGGCAAGTTTTTGAATGTCCTATTACTATCTGAGAAACTTTCTGGCATAATTACTTATTTTATAGAAAAAAATATATAACAATTTACCCAAAAATAAAAAGTTTTCAAACTTTAACATTTAATTGAAGTTCAAACAACTCTGCTATAATGTGGGTCAAGCATCAACTATAAGATCTTAAAATATGTTAAAAAAGAATGTTATAATATTAAATTCTGCCATTACTAATTAAAAAATCATTTGAGTAGGGTAGAGGTCATTAAAATATTCAAGATTCTAAATGATTCTATTGAGCATGACATTATTTTTAATAAGCTAAGAAAGTGCATGACATTTAGTTACAGATTACGAGGTTCTTGATCCAAATTAAATATGCTCTTGTTCGTTTGCCTAAAGTATATTCATTTACTAGAAGAAAAAAAAGATCAAAAAGCTAAATGTTTATAAATAACTTAACTAATTTTTTTTTTAATTCTCAATTTGGTCAATAGAATAAAAATAACACAGAGGCTAAATTCTCCATAAAGTAGTGTCACACAGTGCAAGCCAGAGTAATCAATGTATGCAAGAAGGTTTATGTATAAAGTTCCCAGTCTCCTAGGTTCAGAACTCTCAGATTTAAGTCCCCTTACTGATGAAAGCCCTAAGCTAGAAACTAGTCTGGGAATATTGGATGAGTAGGCCCTAGATGGGGATTTTATGCACAAATCTTCTTGCATCCAATCCATTGATTAGACTGGCTTACACTGTATGACACTAGTGTACAGAGAGTTTAGACTCTATGTAAACAATTTGTGCATATACAAAGAATGGTGATCATGTGTTGTTTAGGGGAATGCAAATGTTGAACTCAACCAGCTACTTTGATGCTCAAATATCACATAAGCCTCATTTAATAACTAATCATTAGATTCTTTTTTACATATGTGAATAAGTGCAATGCAAAATTATAGACATAATATGAAAATTTTTAGATTGATTCTAGGCTAAGAAAAATAAATATTAATCAATTTAATCATTTCGTAGCATTATCGTGCTCAGTCTGTCGCTTTGGTATTCAAATATCACATAAGCTATGGCACTGACCATTTTGGTGGTTTATTACATTAACAAATTAATGGATTAGTGATATAAAGGTTGTCATATCGATATTCTAGTCGATTGTCATATCGATATTCTAGTCGAAGTTATAAAAAAATCTTACTTTGGTTAATTCTAAAAATTAGTACTCTCAATATACAACTGAGCGTTTTTAAAATCTCATTACTTTTTCTGACAATACCATTATTTATTTTATAAAAAAGAAAAAACAATTATAACAATTTACTCAAAGTTAAAGTTAATTTTAAAATTCTGAAATTGAATTGGAAACACTAAACTATTATAATGTGAGCTAAGCTTGAATTATCTAAAAAAAGATGTTATATTATCAGATTTACTCATTACCAATAAATAAAAACTTTTGAGTAAGATAGAAATAACAAAAATGTCAAAAGAATCTTATTGCACACATAACATATATGATATACAAATCTATAATCCCAGTTGAATATTGATATATGAAAAACGAAAAATTCAGCTCGAATTCATAAATGCTTTCATTGTTATACATGAAATGAATTAACTTTACAATTCAAATGTCATTCAGTAAAAAAGAATTAAATGCAATTAGGGAAATGATTGAAAAGAATTTTTTTTTATCTTGATCACACATAAATAGCTATTTCTAGTGGTGGCTATAAGAATAGAACTTTTTATTTAGATTTTTTTCAGCCAAATATACTTGGGAAAAATATGGCCATACATTGTAATTTTAAAAAAAAGAGGGAGGGCTATTATAATTAACTTGATTGGTTACATCTGATTGTGTACAGATTTATTGCAGGTATATGCATATATAACATTATAACCATTCTTATAGAAAACATTTGTCTAAAATGCTAAATACATATTTTATTTTATAAAATACCATGCAACTTATGGTTTTTTAATTTATTTCTTGTTCACAGTATCTTTTTTTATTCAAATATGAAATCTTTTCAAATGCTTAATATTTTCCTTTCATTTTGTTTGTGAGGGATTTTCTTTTTACAAAACTTCAGTCTCATATTGTCACTTTTGTTCTAAAAATCAATTTTAATGAAAAAAACTTATATATAAAAATCATATAAAAGTTTCTTCATTATTCTCAAATCTGAGACAACAACCATTCAGCTATGAATAACTAGAAATTTTTTACAAATTTTACTGAAACGTTTAGTATTTTACTTAAATCACTTTTGTTGTAATATTTCTTTTTCAATTGAATTTACTATTCTAAGGGCATCTCTTTGATACTTTGGTCATGCAAAGTAAATAAATAGTAAAAGGTGTTTTATGGTACAATGGAGAATAGTTCTTGAGAACCTGATTACATTACAAAGATTATTTTTTACAAATATGATAAACAGGTATGATCATTGGAAGGATATGAACAATGATTAAATACAACATAGAGGGATAATTATGCAATATGTTAAAGTTCTTCAAGGTTTGTATAAAATTATAAATAATTAATAAAATCCACCTTTTTTTATTACTGTTACAATGTTTATTTTATCAAACCTCATCAATCTGAGAATTTTGATTTTAGCCAGCATCTTCTTCAGAGCTAAAATAAATACATGAATATAAAAATAGTTTATCATATAAACAATACCATCAAACATTATATCTCCTTATAAAATGACTCATTTATATATATGTACCCAGGCTGCCATTTGATGACGACTTTTTATTTAGGTACTTACAACTACAGATCACTCTCAAGTGAAGGAAGATTGCAAGAATTAGAAGAAGAACTGTCTTATATTAAATGGGACATTATTGGACTTTGTGAAGTTAGAAGAAAAGGAGAAGAAACAATTGATTTAAAAAGTGGACATATACTCTATTATAAAGGCACACATACTGGAAATACAAGTGGAGTAGGATTCATTATAAATAAAAAGTGGAAGAACAATATTGTGGAGATTGATGGTGTATCGGACAGAGTGGCAAGATTAGTTAAGCAACTTAATAGCAGATACATGGAGATAATTCAGGTTTATGCCCCAACAAGTTCTTATAGTGATGAAGTAGTAGAAGATTTTTATATGGATGTACAAAAGGCTTTTGATCAGAGTAAACAACATTTTAAAATTGTTATGGGAGACTTTAATGCTAGAATTGGTAGACAAATGAAAGATGAAATTGCTGTAGGTAATTTTGGTTATGGTAATAGAAATGAGAGAGGACATAGACTTGTGGAGTTTGCAGAAAAAGAAAAAACTTTATATTATGAATTCATTTTTTGAGAAAAATGTTAAAAGGAAATGGACATGGAAGCATCCAAATGAAGGTACAGCAGAATTGGATTATATTTTGACTAACAGAAAATACATATTTCAAGATTGTAATGTTCTTAATAAATTTAACACAGGAAGTGATCATCGATTAGTAAGGTGTAAGTTACGTGTTAATGTAAAACTAGAGAGACAAAAATTATTAAAAAAAACAATATTTACAGTTGATATTCCTAATCTTCAGAAACATTCTAATGAATTTAAATTAGAACTTACAAATAGGTTTCAAGTGTTAGGAGATTTTGAACATGATTCAGATTTGAATGAAATTAATATGAAAATAACTGATACACTTTTAAAAACTGCAACAAACATAGCTGGTAGAAAAAAAGTAGCAATTGACTAATAAAATTTCTACTGAGACTAAAGAATTTATGAAGAAAAGAAGGAATATGAAGGTATACAAAAATGATGTATTAAAAAGAATTGAATATCTCGAATTTTGTAAAATGGTATGGAAAAGAGTTGAAAATGATATAAGAAAGTATAACTGTGAAATAGCAAGGAGAGCTGTAGAAGAAAATAAAAGTCTCAAAAATGTTAAACAACATTTTGGTATTGGTAGGAAATTTATATCTGCAATAAAAAAAAAAGATGGAATTATTACTAAAAAGAGAGATGACATCATGAAATTGGTAGAAGATTTTTATCAAGAATTATATAGTAATAAAGAACAAGTACCTCCTATATCTATTACATCTTCCGAATTGCCCAGAATTTTAAATGAAGAAGTGAGACATGCAATTAAGTGTATGAAGAAAGGAAAGGCTCCAGGTAATTATGGAATTATAATTGATATATTAAAAGAAGCAGGTTAGCAAAGTTATATACCAAATGTCTAAATGATAAAGATGTACCGGAAGATTGGAAGAATGCAGTAATAATATTAATATTTAAAAAAGGTGATAAAGAAGATATTAGAAATTACAGACCTATCAGCCTTTTATCAGTTTTATATAAAATTTTTACCAAGATAATTACAACTCATCTACAGAGAACTTTGGATTTCCACCAACCAAGAGAACAAGCTGGATTTAAAAGTGGTTTTAGTACAATAGATCATATCCAGGTATTGAGAGAAGTCATAGAAAGGACAAATGAATATGAGTTGTCATTATGTTTTGGATTTGTAGATTATGAAAAGGCATTCGATTCTATACACATTTCTTCAGTGATTAAAGCATTGGATCATCAAGGTATAGATCCAGGATATTGTCATATTTTAAAGAATATTTATAAAAATGCAACAGCAACAATTAGATTACATAATGATACTGGAAAAATCAACATTGAGAAAGGTGTAAGACAAGGTGACTCCATATCTCCAAAACTCTTTACAGCAGTGCTGCAAGAAGTATTTTGTGGATTAAAATGGGAAACTAAAGAAGTGAAAGTAAATGGAGAGTATTTAAGTCATTTAGATTTCACAGATGATGTAGTTATTTTTGCAAATAATGCTTCAGAGCTGCAGGAAATGTTGCAGGAATTAGCAGATGAAAGTAGAAAAGTAGGACTAAAGATAAATGTTAAAAAGACTATAGTAATTTTTAATTGATTTGCTCAAAATATGAAAATAAAGATTGATTATGAAGAATTAGAAGAAGTTAACAGTTACAAATACCTAGGTCAGATTATTAATACAGATGGAAACATAATGGAGGAAATTAATCATAGAATTAAACATGGTTGGAGTGCTTTTGGTAGAAATAACTTGATACTAAAAGGAAATATGCTTATGTGTTTGAAAAGGATGGTTTTTAACAAATGTGTTTTACCAGTTCTTATTTATGGATCTGAGACTTGGACACTTAATAGAAGAGCAATACAGAGACTTCAGACCACTCAAAGGAGTATGGGGAGATGTATATTGGGAGTAACAAGAAGAGATCGAAAACGCAATGTATGGGTAAGACAACAAACAGGTGTTACTGACCTTATTGAAAAAATTAAAAGATTGAAATGGAGTTGGGCTGGACATATTGCTAGAAGAGATGATAATAGATGGACAATTGAAATTTTAAACTGGATTCCAAGAGATTGTAAATGACCCAGAAAGAGACCACATGTGAGATGGATGGATGAAATAAAAAAATGTGCAGGGGTGTTATGGAGAAGAGAAGCTAAAGATCAGAGAAGATGGATTAAACTTGGAGAGACCTTCATCCTGCAGTGGATTGATAATGGTTGATGATGATGACAGGAAAGCAGTCAACACTTAAACAATTCTAAAATCAATAACAATTAACAATATCATTCTGTTGTCAAGGCAACATTCTTTTAACAACTAAGGTGAAAATCCATCTTTATATATGGTCTAATATGTTTATATCGATCCTAAAGATTATAACTTGCCACAAAGAATGAAATTATTAATTCAAAGAAGTTTAATAAACCTCATTAAACAGGTAAACATAACCTGTTTTAAAATCACATTAACAACTAGTCAGTTATAAATTTCAAATTGCAATTATAATTTTCAAACTCCATCCCACCCATGTATTACTTAGGTAAATAAAGATAATAATGCTCAAGGCTATACAGCTATTAATGGAAATGCAGGAAAGCAGTCAGCAGTTAAACAATACCAATATCAATAACAATCAACAATCTCAATCTGTTGTCAAGGTAACTTCTTTTAAACAATAAAGGTGCAAATCTACCTTTGTATATAGTCCAATATGTTTGTATAGACACTAAACATAGCAACTTGACTATAAAGAATAAAATTATTAATTCAAAAAAATGTAAATAAATCTCATCAAACAGATAAATGTAACCTGTTCTAAAAGTAGATAGAAAATAGTCAATTATAACTTTCAAATTGCAATTATAACTTTATGTATTAGTTAGGTAATAGGGCTAATAATGCTCAAAACTAAATAGGTATTAATGTAAATACAGGAAAGCAGACAACATTTAAACAATATCAATAATAATCACCAATCTCAATTTTATTGTGATTATATATATATATATATATATTGTAACCCTATTACCATCAACAACACATTGTTCATCAAAGAACCATTGTCATAAATGACCACATGGAAGTGCCAAATAACTGTACAACCTGCATACTCTAAAACACACAGGCTGGCACCATAATAACAATGGATTTTTTACACCTCAGAGTATGAGTTTCTCTTATAGACAGAATATCTTATAACTCAAATATGAGTAAGAAACATTTCAGGTTTTTATTGAATCTAAATCTTAGGTTCTTATATAAACCAAATCTTTAGGTTCTTATTTTTTTTTAAGTTTTTATTTTATCTACATCTCAGGACTTTTATTCATAGTTGATACAATAAATAATCATTTTGGTTAACAATTAATTACCATTAAATGAAATAACAACTTAGGTTTTTATACATAAGATATTTTTATCTTCTTACATTTTTTTAACCTTAGATCTTATTTTAAAAATAAGTGAGGAAGTGAAAATATAAAGTACTCAAGTATTTGACCACTTTTGGTTAGCAACAAAAATACTCTCAAAACATTTAAAGTTTTTCTCCTATAAATAATTATACTCATATCATCAGCATCATTGTCAACCATTATCAATCCACTGCAGGATGAAGATCTCTCCAAGTTCAAGCCATCTTCTCTGATCTTTAGCTTTTCCACATTACCCCTGCACACTTTTTTATTTCATCCATCCATCTTACATATAGCCTATTTCTGGATCTTTTATAATCTCTTGGAATTCAGTTTAAGATTTCAATTGTCCATCTATTATCAACCATTCTAGAAATATTTCCAACCCAACTCCACTTCAGTCTTTTAGCTTTTTTAATGATGTCAGCAACTCCTGTTTGTTTTCTTACCCATATATTGCATTTAACTTGTGAAAATCTCTTTTGAAATATCTTGATGAATCACCTAGTACCAAGTAAAGTAAAAATAATGCAGTAGGCAGAAAAGGTACTTTTTATGCCATGCAGTACATCATTAAGTACATTTGTAGTAAAGACAAACTAATATAATATTTTATTTTAGATAATGCAGGTATAAAAAATAATAAATGAATTGAATTGAATAAATAAATTTTAATGTGACTTATGAAATGACTCTTGTAAACAATGTTTAATATAGCTTTATTAATTGGATTTTCTAGATAAAATGTTGTGGTAATGCCAACAACCCATAGTCATATTTAATCAATAGAAAAATATTTATTTACAACGGAATATAAATTTAGTAACACAACAATAAATTAAAGCAATACGTAATATATATATATATATATATATATATATATATATATATATATATATATATATATATATATAGCTGTACAAACTACTGCTGGCATAAGCATTTACGTAAATTAAAATAAAATATGTCCTTTGAGTAAATCCTTGTAAAATAAAAGTAATTAAATTTACATTACATTTAAGAAGTTCTCCCACTTTGTTTGAAAGGCTAACCAGATAGCAGCTATGTATGCAGAATTGCAAACATATGCCTTTGAACAGACCATTAAAAGATGATAAATAAATTATATACTTGTTTTATCTAAAATCAGTGCATAAATATAATTCATATGATATTGCTATCATAAATAAATAGGAGACAAAAATACTTTATATAGGTTTTATTTGTTTATGCATATATGGAGTGGAAAAAATGCTCAATATTTTCAATGAATTAATATATCTAAAATAATTTGAAGTAGGGCTAAACAATTTTTAAAAATGTACATGCCTTAAATATACTTTTATAAAATACACACTAATAAAGCTAAAGGCAAAATGGATAGTAATAATAAATTGACACTCATTAATACAGCGGTTCTCACCTGTGGGTCATGACCCCTTTGAGAGTCGAACAACCCTTTCACAGGGGTCACCTAAGACCATTGTAAAACACAGTTATGAAGTAATAACAAAAATAATTTTAAGGTTGGGGATCACCACAACATAAGGAACTGTATTAAAGGGTCATAGAAAGGTTGAGAGCCACTGCATTAACATGACCTGAAAATGTTGAAGAAACCACAGTCTCAACTCTGGCGAGGTTTAATACATACTTACAGCAATTGATACCTGACCGTGAACAGAATATCAAAAACTAAATGAACAAGACATGGATTATCAATCAAATATGGAAATTTAACCCACAAACACTCTCTTATGTGCATAAACTTATACACTTTGGTTGAAAAAATACATGAACCAATATAAAAATAATGGTGAGCCAATATCATGTAATAAAAATTTAAAATTATCTTAACTCACACACCAATTTCAAATAATATATTCTTTCTCATACTAAGCATATAAAAAGTATTTTCTCCTGTGCACAGTAATACACTTTAATAATACTGGAATATATATTCTGAGAACTCATCAATTTGTAATCAAAACTCTTTACCTGAAAATTTACTCATACCAATTCTCATTTAAACACATATATTATTATAAATATACCCAAAACAATGTGTAGCATAAAAATAAATTCATAAAGCATCTATAATAATTATAATAATAATAAACATATCAATTTCTTAAAAACATACTACACTTATTTTACCCTGTTTTAAACAAGCTTCAGAATTTGTTAATTCTTTCATTTAAATAAAAATGAAAATAACTCTTAACTTATGTGTTTGACCATTCATAAAGATAAAACAAAATATTGCACGGTTTTATTAACACATGAGTAGTAAAAGAATAAATAAGAGCAGAAATATCTTGTCGTTTTTAACTTTCTGAAGTGACTAATCATGAGTAGAACAAATATTGGCAAGAGTTTCAATAAGCAGGTAGGAGACAAATAAATAAAAAAATATTTCACAGCAGACATCTTGAAATATTGTTCGCATTTAAAAAAAAAATTTAAATGAAGAGAAAAGAGCAGATTAAATACAGGCAAATTCAAAGAAGCAAATGAAGAGCGATGCTTCCATAATAAAAGTTTATATAGGGTTTAAACTCAGACTTTCACATGACTCTCAATTATCCATGCTATCTCATATTGTTAGTTGAGAATCGTGTGAAAGTCTGAGTTCAAACTCCCTGTATATATTACATATTGGAGTGCAGGTATGAAAAAGCCTGTACTGTAGAAAAAAAAAGTTATATAATAAAAGTTTATGTAATAATTTAATAAAATTAATAAATGAAGCAATTTCAAATCTTTTTTTTTTCAGCAAATAATAAAAACATATCTTAAATAGGTGAATAAGTAAATTACTGGAATTTCAAGGTAGTATTTTATTTGTATTAGATAAAATACAATTATATAACATCTTTTTTAAAGGGGAAAAAAAATTCATATATGATTCATAATGATTAATCTCTCGATATTTAAAATGTTAAATTAACTCACACAGAAACATTGGAAATGCTCTTCACTTGATAAGATAAAACTCTATAGACTAAATGGCCAAATATGGTTTTAATCATTGTCCACATGTTAATAAATTAAACAAACTTATATGTGTTTGAATTGACTAACACCATCATATATGTGATATACATGATCAGATTAATGTAAATGGGCCACTACTATGATTTCTGGAATGGGAAGTTTTATGTCTTCAATTTCTGGTGATAACTAATGCATTAATGTAATTGATATGAAATTGTTTTTTGTTTATATATACAAGCGTAACCTCTGATTTTGTTGATTGGTCTCCTTTGAGATTGATATGTAAATGTCTTTCTTTTTGTAAATTATTATTATGGTTTGTGAATAAAATTTCCTTTTGAAAGATAAAATGATAAGCAGGAATTATCTTTCATCTGAAATAAATGAAGACTATTAAAATGGTAATATTTCATTTCCTCCTTTGGATTTATGATACTTTTGAAGTAATACATTATAGTATTTATTTTAATAACTGTAGCTATTAATAATTTTAAAGACAGTGAATGCTTTAAAGTATTTAAAAATTGACCATAAATAAAATAGTTTTTTTTTAAAATAATGCATTAACAGGATATAAGTAAGAGTAATGATAATAATCTTTGTAATTAGTTTATTTAACTTTAAAATTTTAAATAATTAATAAACTGGCTTTTCAAAATGAAATCTAGAATTAGCTAAAATTTCATAAAAGTGGTAAAATAAACCTATGTATGAATTCTCCAGCTGAACAGTCTACAATAGTATTTTTCACATTTATGATGCTTTGGATATTTTTCTGTAACCCTATTGCTATATAATGAGCACACCAATAGCATTTTGTAATTGTATTACAAATATTATCACATGATCTTGTGTTTTCCAATGAAAGATATTTTCTGTAATAATGAGGGCATGCATAGCTCAAAATAGATTTGCCCAAATGACTTCTAAAGTTTTAGCATCACATTATTTAATTAAATAAAAATATTTAAATAAAGTTAATCTTTTTTTAAAAAAAAAAAATTAGAATTAGAGTCGTAAGAAAAAGTAAGTTGAAAGAATAATTTATTTTTCAGTTTTTCTTTTTAAATGTGTGTGTGCTTGACAGAAAAATAGCAAAGTTTATCATGTGATATTTATGAATCAATCAGCTATTGATATTGGGATATGGTTTTTACATTGATTAATATGATGATCTCTTATTAATTAAGACATCTAAAAATAGATTTATCCTTGAAATCTATGCAGATATTAATTAAATAAATAAAATAAAAATAATAAGTAACTTGTAATATATAGGGTATATGAGCACAGACTTTACACAATCCACCACTCTCCACTCTATCTCATAACACCTATATACAATCGGCATTATGAGATAGAGTGGAGAGTAGGGGGTTGTGTGAAAGTTTGTGCTCATATACCCTATATATTACATATATTGATACAGGTATATAATAAACCTATATTTCAGTTAATAATTAACTTGATTTAAATCACCAACTATGATTATTTTATTTTAAAACAATTACCATTTATCTTTAGTTTAAAAGTTCTTAAAAAACTGTGATTAAACACTTTAATGTTAAATAACACTATTTATGAAATATATTACTCTTTTAAAGATAATTAACACTTAAAATAATTCATTTTAAACTTCCCTCTCTTAACATTCCCACCCATACATTTGTACACACAACATACTAGAAAACAATTAAAAAGTTTAAAATTTATTACAAGCTCATAGTTAAGACCTTAAAAGATAACCAAAAACTTTGTATATGGAAATTTATTTAAGTATAATACATTTCAACTATTTTTATTTAATTCTAACCTAACAAATATTAACTTGAAACATATATTAACTGAATTAACTAATATTTTTTTAGTAATTAGGATTTAAATACATTTTAGTGCAGATGTTTTTATTAATATAACTTAGAATGCATAATAAAGATTTTAGATAGTTTAAAACAGTAAAGTAAATTCTAAAAATTTCATTGGCATCATTCATTTATGATGTAGAAAAGTAATTTAAAGTGATCAATTAATAACTTCACGCTCTTTATTTCAAACACTTCAGATTTGCCAATACATATATGGTTGGGTTGAAAATATATGTGGATTCATTCTATATTTTTGTAAAAACTTTATCTTGGGTTTGAAAAAGTGGGAGTATTCATTTATATAGTGACATCTGCAAAGCGCATGTGTATCAGCTTATTGGCTTATTAATATTATAGATTTAAAGTTTATTTAGTAAAAGAGTTATCTTTACTTGGATTAATAAAAAAAAAATTTATATGTACTACATTAAATTCTTAATCATATTGTGACAAAATATAAGATTACTCTATATATACACACAGACCAAACATATTATAATACATATATTCTGCACAATATATAAATACCACATTCACATACCAAAACATATACACTTTAAATTTATTATATCAATCTTCAGTATTTCAGAAAGGAATTTTCTGTTAAATAAAAGGAGACCCTTTGATTTCTCTTTCAAGCCTCCGATTTTATCAGGGCAATTTTCTAAGGTCCACTCCATATGTTCTTGTTATTGCAGTTGATATTATTATATGAATATTCATATGGCATATGGATGTGGATAAACTGTTTACTAACATGCATAGCCAGTATGGTGAGTTTATTGGCTTTTTACCTCTGAGTTTAAGATCAAGAAATATCATGGTCTTTGTCCTCAATTCCTGATACTTCATAACTGAAACACCAATAGGAGTTTTCTTGATGGGGAAATAAATGTGTGTGATTGAACTTGGTCCTTATGCTCAGGAGGCTATAAAATCTACAGCCATGGCAATGGTTAGCAGCCAAAGGTGGAGGGTCTAAAAATCTTCTGATTGTGGTTCCAGGCTTTTATTTTATGATGATCTTATATTTGTACTTATAATTGCAAATCACTTTCAAGTGAAGAAAGATTTCAAGAATTGGAAAAAGAACTGACTAATATCAAATGGGACATTATTGGACTTAGTGAATTTAGAAGAAAAAGTGAAAGACAATTGATTTTAAAAATGGAAATATACTGTATTACAAAGGCACAAATATTAGAAGGACAAATGGAATGGGATTCATTATCAATCAGAGTGACAACATTAGTTATTCAATTTAATGGTAGATTTCAAATGTAGATATTTTAGATTTATGCTCCAACAAGTTCTCATTATGATTAAAAAGTGGAAGATTTTTATACTGCTATAAAAAAGTTTTTTGATCTTATCAAGCAATATTTTAAAATTGTCATGGGAGATTTTAATGCTAGAATTGGTAAATAATTGAAAAATGAATGAGCTGTGGGTAAATTTAGTTATGGTGATAGAAATCAGAGACGTCACAGACTTATGAAGTTTGCAGAAAAAGAAAAACTTTATATTATAAATCCTTTATTTGAAAAAAATGCTAAGCAGAAATGGACATGGAAGCATCCAAATAAAGGTACAGCAAAATTGGATTATATTTTGATTAACAGAAAATAAGTATTTTAATAAATTTAACACAGGAAGTGATCATCAATTAGTGAAATGTAAAATATGTGTTAAGGCAAAACTAGAAAGACAAAAATTATTAAGTAAAACGTATTCATAGTTGATATTCCTAACCTTTAGAAACAGGGTAATGAATTTAAATTAGAACTTACAAATCACTTTCTATCAAGAATTATATAGCAATAAAGAAGAAGAAAATATATCTCCTAAAACTACTGCATCTTCTATATTGCCTACAATTTTAAATGAAGAAGTGAGACATGCAATTAATTCTTTGAAGAAGGGAAAAGTTCCAGTTAATGTTGAAATTATAGTCAATATCTTAAAAGATGCAGATGAAGAAATAGAACTTTTTAACAAAGTTATATACCAAATATCTAAATGATAAACATATACCAGACAATTGGAAAAATGAGTGCCCGGGGGGGGGGGGGGGGGGGGGGAGGGGGGGGGAGGGAAAGAGGAGGGAGGGGGGGGGAAAAAGAAACAGTATTAATATTAATATTTAAAATAGATAATAAAGAAGATATTAAAAATTACAGACCTATTAATCTTTTATCACTTCTTTGCAAAAATTTTATCAAGATAATTACAACTTGTCTACAATGAACTTTGGGTTTTAATGAACAAAAAGAACAAGCTAGATTTTAAAATTGTCTTAGTATAGTGGATCATATCCAATTATGAAGAGAAGTTATAAAAAGAATCAATGAATAGAATTGGAATTATGCTTTGGATTTATAGATTATGAAAAGGCATTTGATTCTAGAAAAATTTCTTCAGTCATCAAGGTATAGATCAAGATATCATATTTTAAAGAATATTTATAAAAATGCAACAGAAATTATTAGACTTCATAATGATACTAAGACAATTAACATTGAGAAGGATGTAAGACATGGTAGCCACATATCTCCAAAGCTTTTTGCAGCAGTTTTTACAAGGGAGTATTTAAGCATTAAAATAAGAAGCAAAGGGAGTAAAATAAATGGAGATTATTTAAGTCTCTAGATTTTGCAGAGGATGTAATTAATTTTTGCAAAATTGGCTTCAGAACCTCATGAAATGTTGCAAAAGTTATCAGATGAAAGTAAGAAAGCACTACAGATAAATGTTAAAACCTAAAGTAATGTTCAATGGATTTTCTCAAAATAAATAAATAAAGATTGATAATGAGGGGGTTAGAAGACATTAACGACTACAAATACCTTGGTCAAATCATTATTATAGATGGAAACAAAATAGATGAAATTAATCATAGAATTAAACTTGGTTGGAGTGCTTTTGGTAAAAAATAAGTTAATATTAAAAAGGAACTATGCTTTTGCATTGAAAAGGAAGGTTTTTAATAAATCTATTCTACTAGTTTTTATATGGATCTGAAACATGGACACTTAACAGAAGAGCAATGCAGAGATCTCAGACTATTCAATGTAGTATAAGAGATTTATGTTAGAAGTAACAAGAAGAGATCAAACATGAAATAAATGGATGAGAGAACAAACAGCATTGCTGACATTATTGAAAGAATTAAAAGAAGGAAGTGGAATTGGGCTGGACATATTGCTAGAAGAGATGATAATATGAACAATTGAAATCTTAAGCTGGATTCCAAGAGATTTCAAAAGGCCTAGAAAGAGACTAAAGGAATGGCTGAAATAAGGAAGTGTGGTGAGGTAATATGGAGAAGAGAGTCTAGATATTATAGAAAGTAAATTAAACTTGGAGAAAACTTTATCCTGAAATGGATCAGTAATGGTTAATAATGATGATGATATCAAAATTTGTACTAATATCATTAAAAATCAAAAGAAATAAACCCTTAGTATATTAAAAATATTTTATATTAGTTAATATTATCAAAATTATAAAAACCATAAAAAATATAGTTAACCTATAAAACTTATAATCTTTTATTATTTATTATTAATTTCCTATTATTAGCCTAAATATTAATGTATAAACTTAAATTTAAGTTTAATTATTGTTACAATTAAACTTATTAACTATTATTTTTATTATAAAAACTGGGCATTGATTGTATATATGTGTGGAGATGATAATCTGGACGAACTAACTAGTGGTGGTTTAGCAGGAAATATGGATATTGGTGATTATTTATCTTTTCAGCATGTGTGTGATCAAGTGTTTCAGAAGTATGAGATAGTGTGGATAGCTGAGGGTCGGATGAAATCTGAGTTTAAACCCCTACATATAAAAGGTTTCATAAATACTTTTTTTAATTCTTATCTAGCTAATATTTGTGGATTCTTGTATTTTTAGCTCTAAAGAAGATTGCACGATCATTTAATACTATCAAATTGATGAGCTTTAATAAAATAAGCATTATAACACTAATAAGGAAAGATGAATTTGATTAAAGGTTTGCATAGTAAAAAGTTAAAAGTCAGCATCATAAGAAACACATGTCCAGTATGTGATTAATGTGTTTGAATTTCATGGATTGTTTGTACAGTCATCATGAAACCTTTAATTGGGGGGTCTTTTTTTTTTTAGAGTTTGAGTGGCCATAGTACTTTCAAATGATTTCTCACAATAATTGTGATGATGATTGGTTAAATATTGCTTTATTCTTCATCCTATCATTTCTTTAATAAAATTTATTCACTATATCAATGGATCCAAGATGCCATTCTTTTAGCTGAACATTCATAAGTTCACTCAATATAATTATAAAACATATATCATTAGAACACTAGCAGTAAAAAAAAAAAAACCTTTGACCCAGAAACATTTTGTTCTCAATCCAACTCTCTACCACTGTAAAACATCAAAAAATGTCATCTAGAGTAAGTGCATTTTATAATGTTTTTATGCAACTAATATGGAAGGGATATGCAATATTGTGAAATTCTTACGCCAGCAATACGTGATAGCAAATTTTAAAATATCTGTTCAATCAAGATATAATCCAGTGACAAAAATGTCTTAAAATTGACAAATAAAATAGAGCTCCCCCCCCCCCCATAATTCCAAAAACAATTTCAATATAATTTGTTTTAAAAATAATTTTTATAAGTAAAAAAAATATCATTTATAAAATTTAAATTTTCATTTAATTCTGAATCAAAATTAAAATTGTTGATGTTTGTGTGTGTGTGCGCGCGCAAGCGCAAATGATCAAATTTTGAAAACTGACTGCAATAAAATTTAATCTTTAATCAAATTTCACTTTCGTTTTTATTATTTTTCCCTCAGTAGACTCATAAATAAGAGCATTTTGAAAAGAAAGAGT
This sequence comes from Epiperipatus broadwayi, assembly GCA_028023455.1. Classification (NCBI taxonomy): domain Eukaryota; kingdom Metazoa; phylum Onychophora; class Udeonychophora; order Euonychophora; family Peripatidae; genus Epiperipatus; species Epiperipatus broadwayi. The sequence continues at coordinate 31,064 of JAQFVV010001137.1, forward strand.
AATAGATAATTCAAAATATAAATAATTATAACCTTAAAAACAAAGCTTTAGCAAAACAAGTAATTAATAATCAAACAAGTTATTTATATAAAGTGGTACTGACGGTGCTCTTAAAAGCCGAGGTTTAAACTTTCAGTAAGCATTGAGCTGCTTGTTAAATATAACTGCAATTCTTAAAACTTACAGTTATAAAATCAATGTTAAATGCGTTATAATTCTCTTAAATAATTATTAAATTATATCTACATTGCGGCATTTACAAACTCACTAGAAAAAGTGCAATTAAGTAAATAAATTAATAAAGGCATTAAATAGATTAATAAACATTTCAAGTCAGCTATTTTCAATCGTGTTATCAAACTATAAAGTATAAATTACTAGAATCTATAATTTAATGCATTAAAACAATGGAAAATCAGAAACATATTCTTAGCCTTATAAAATACTAATGCCACAGTAGAAAAATACAAAATATATCAGCTGCTTAATGGCTTGAGTAATCATGTGACATTCAAAACACCCTCTACCACTCATTAAATCACAGTGGGGATATACAACCTATAGCATTTAAATAACAAATTTAGACTATGAATCTAATAAATAATTTTAGAGGGAATCTGTAGATAAGAAGAGAAAATCAATAAAATGATAATATTGACATATACTGCACACACACACACACAAAACCAGAAAATCTAGTTATTGCAAATAGTAGTACAGAACTGGAAAAGATTTCTGATTAATGACTTTAAATTTATAAGGAGGAGGGAGTTATTCCGTTTCAGCAAAATTTTAATTTCTGAAAATTATATTATACATATAAATAATAATTTATTTATAGAGATAAATGAACAATCATTTGACAATTACAAATATTTAACAAAAGTCTATTTATATTCTAATATAGAGAGCTAATATCATTATTATGGTTTATTGTTTTAATATATATATATATATATGTTACAGCCTTAATACAGATTGGGTAGTAATTAATTTAGTATGGCAGTATGCTGAGGCTATTTTAAAAAGCAATGGAATTTTGTAGTTTGTTTTCATCTTTCTTGGAACAGTTTTGTGTAGGCAAAACAATTGATTGTAATTAATCTTAAGTGCAGAATGATGGTATTACCCCATGAACTGCACTTCACTTTAATGATGAGGAAAAAATAAAATAAGTTGCAATAAAACATTTTATTTCTGGTTAAAATAAATTCATTTTTCACTAAATATATACACTACATTTTTGCGTGTTGTTTTAAAGCAAATTTATTGTTTGTCCTTAAACTTTTAATACATATACAAAACCAGTTTTCTCTATCTTGCTACAGAGCCATCTATAAAGCTGAATAATCAATGAACACTGGATAGGATAAGTTGCTACAACTTCCACTTTTCCAAACTAGTTTCTGGCTTTTTGCTTTTATTTGTGAAAACTTAAAATTTAAAACTAAAACTAATGCATTTATCCATCTGGTAACTATCTTTATATTATTCAAGTGAATCATCTGAAATTTAAAAAGTATACAATTTTGGCTCTAGGGAAACTCATTTGTATCACCTATTGATTCCTCTCAGACTCATTCACAAAAGTATGGTTCCAATACTGCAGTCAATCCGACTCTTCTGTATCCATCACAGTGGAGATCTAATGCTATAAGAGAGTCATCATTTGTAACTTCTCAAGATCTTGGATCAAATTTGTTACCCCCCTCCTCTTCCTCGATTGTCAACTCCTTTAGACTATATTAAAAACTTATCTTGTCAACTATCTTCAGAATTAGAAGATCACAATCACAAGAATTTGCACAGAAGAATTCAATTAGCACATCTTTTAAACAATTTCAAAATTATGACCATTCCCAAAATAATTGGCATCAAGCGAGTTTTCATCAATTCCAAAAATTTGGTCATCATCAGGATATTTGATTTCAAGAAACTTCCAGGCTCTCATAAGATTATAGATCATCTCAAAGTAATTAGAAATCAGAAATCTCTAACCAGTCTCAAGAGTATGGATTGTCTGAAGATAACCAGCATCAAGAATCACTCTCAAGAATATAGATAATCTCAAGATAATTGACATCAAGAATCCCCCCTTCCCCAACAATCTCATGGTTATAGATTGAGATAATTGGCATAATGTGATTTCTGATCAATTTCTATATGTCAACTAGAGCCCTTCTATTCTTGGTTAAGAATTTTAATATTAACAAAAACATTTTAGGTTATTAGCTTAAATGATATAAAAATGGCTGCAAGATATCTAAGTGCTGTATTCTCACTGATGAATATAAAAGCCAGAAAGTAGTGTAAGGATGTAGATATTATTGCACTATATATCTGGTATCCATTGACTATTGGAATTTAGCTGTTGAAGTTAGGAGATATAAAAGTTCTGAAGAAGATTACTGAGGCAATCGAAACTGTAAACTGTAAAAGAGGTTGGTAAATAAAGCATTGTGTAACAGTAGTAAAGTGCATGGATGATTTAGTATTATATGATACTATTGAAATTTACAGTAGATAGATTTGGAGTAGCATAAATAAAACTGATCTTGGAATTATATGAATAAGTTGAGAAAGTCATTGTTAGTAAATACATAATATATATTTTTACTTTTATATATTTTTAATATATAGAGAGTTTGAACTCAGACTTTCACATGACCTCAACTATCCATGCTATCTCATACTGCTGACACATTTTATCACACACACATCGTCAAAAAATAAATGATCACCAATACACGTATTTCACACTAAACCAACACTCGTCAGTTGGTCCAGATTACCATCTCCACACATATATACAATCAATGTTCAGCTTATATTAAGATAGCCAATCTTCATACTTTAATGGACAGGCTTCAATTCATTCCATCCTACAACTCTTCAACCATCTATTTCATTGAAAATCTGATGATGGAACTCTCAAAGCCCACATTGGTGCCAACCTTCTCATCCTACCCATGTTATAATAAATTCACTAAACTTTACAAGAATACCTGTTTAAACATATAGAGCTATAAAAATGGTAATTTATTTTTAGGAATACCTAAAATGTTTTATTTAAAAAGAAAAATTAAAACATTTTGTTTTAATTATTTAAACCTAATCCGTGTAACTTACAATTGTATTTATAATGGATTTTAGTCAGATTTTGTTTCGTGATTGTAAATACAATATAATATTAAAAATCCTCAAAAGGCATCAGACAATTTGTCACAATGTTTAATTACAGAACATAATTATTAATATATACTTCATCAAAACCAAAAATACAAATCGACATATTTAGATGATCAGAAACAAAATCGACTTCTATTATTTCCGTTCTTCTACTTGTGGTAAATTGAATAATCAAAATATACTTTATGATAATACTTATCAAATCCATTCTAGTTTTTAACTTTGTAAATTAGAAATTTAGGATTTGGATCTAATTCACACGACGTTTTAGATGAAAAATAAGGTACATTCGATCTAAATCAAAAGCCATAATCCAGAAACTACGCTGTAAATATGGATAGAATATCAGAGAATATAGATTTTAAAAACATTACCATCTAACATCTTTTGCTAACTCAAGCTTAATAGGCGTCAGATTCGGAATGGTTTAAATAGATTTTGCTTCTGAAAAGCATTGTATAAGTTGAAGTCGCAATGTTTTGATTTTATTTAAATAATCCTGACAAAATCCCAATTTCTAATTTTTTATTGTCGTAATGTTTGAAGTGATTTTTTTGAGAGCAGAAAGAACGTAAAAAGCAGAAGGCCACGCAATAACTGGTTAATACTAATTTTATTTTAAATTTTGAACCCCCCCCCCCCCAAAAAAAAAAAAAACCACATTTTTAATAACTAAAATTAAATTTCATTGCAGTTAAATAAATTTGCGCAATGTATCCATTGTTAATTGTATACCATCTTTATTTATATATATATATAATGCAAGTATTAATATTGATAAACACTAATTCATACTTTTCCTTCATTTAGCATCTTATCATTGCAAGTAAATGAAATTATTGATTTTTTTAAATATATTTTTTTATTTATAATATTTTACTGGAAAATGAAAAACTTATTTGAACAAAAAATATTTTATATACAAATATAAATACACTTTTTAAAACTAATGTGATTGCTTGCTTAATAAAATATTTTATACTGAGCTTATCCCTGCATATATATATACACGTGCATATTAACATCTTTCGCAGTTATGCATAAATAAAAGTGTGCATTCTAGCTCCAGATTAAAAAAAATAACACATACACACACAGAGAGAAAAAAAAATTAAAGATGAGTTTTATATATCAATAAATGAACTATGAATACATTGAAATATATCTGCTAGTGTGATTACTTATAATGATATCTAGTAACTTTATTTAAAGATCCATAATACTGCTTAATTATAAATGTATTATTATAAAGCGCTGAAAACTTTGAAATTATTCAAACGGAAGTCAATCTCAGATAATGCGCTGTTTCTTAAATATTATAAATTTCAGCGCACTCGCCCGCCGGTAAGAGTTTTAAAAACTTAAGTGAATCATTTACATTTATAAGTCATGTTTGTCTAATTACAGGTGGTTAAAAATGAGACACTGTCTTTCTCCTGCGATGGGTTAAATAGATTTGTACAAATTGAATATTTGATTATAACATCACACAATAGACTCAAGCCCGGATTTAAGTATGGTCTGCAAGAGTTGGCGTATATAGAATGTACGCTCTAAACTTAAGTGATTTGTCTTGTGTTGTGAGCGGGGGGGGGTGTGGCCCCCGCACAAAAGGGGGGGGGGGGGGGGGGGGGGGGGGGGGGGGGCGTTGCCGGTGCATCTGTGAAAAAAAAAAACTTAAGTGATTCACTTAAGTTTTTTTAAACTCTTACTGGCGGGCGAGTGCATTGAAATTTATAATATTCAAGAAATAGCACATTATCGGAGATTGACTTCCATTTGAATATTTGAGAAAATTTTAAAGAACTTTTTTCAATGTCAGTTTTAATTCATTAATTATTTGCCGTTTTTTTTTACAGAATGTCGTGTATTTTTCATCAAATATCAGCTTAGTATATTCAGATCTTATAGAATAAGTGGTAGCTTTATTCCATGCATTTTATAATGTTGTTTATACATAGCTTTCTGGAAGTTATAGTTCCTTCCATTTTAAATTTCGTATATATAAGTAATTATAATTTAGTATTTTTGTGTAGGTACCTAGAAATAATTATAGATTTATAATTATTTATAAATTAGTTTAGTTACAATATTAATATCAACTACATTTATTGATCTTTTGGTGTAAGTGGTTGAAATGACATTCATACACATATATATAAACATTGATAAAATTATTTAAGTGAATCAAAAATAAAAAGATATATATATATTAAAAAGTCAATTTATTAAAGCATTTATTTTTATATATGTACAAGATCTAATTATTTTATTTATTTGATATATTTCTGATATTTGATTTTTCATTTCTTTAAATCCTCAAAATACGAAATTACATTTTCATTACAAAATTGTGGATTTTTTATAAGCATCATTACTAATATTACATTTACAAGTCTTAAATAATAGATAAAAAAAATACTTAGTATGTATTAATTTTCAAATATTATTTCATAGTGAAATTCATATATATATAAAATAGATAAAATATTTTTTTGGCAAATATTTTTATACCCTCCTCAATGTGATTGTAATCTCTTTAATTTACATTTCATATATAGTGATATCTATTGGTTTTATATATATTGTATCATTCTAATTTAAGTTTCAACTTGGTGATTTTTTTTCTCACGTGTCATAGCATCAGCCGGGAAGTGAACCCGCTGATCTCTCGCCCACTAATTCTTGACAACTTTGTGATTTTATCTATATAAAAATTTTGCTAGCTTATTTTCTTTTATTTTTATTCTAAGATTATCTAAACTAATTTATAAGTAATTAAAATAGTTTATCTTATTATATGACATATCAATGTAAAAATGGCCATACATAACCATTATTTTTTAACAATCAATGTATCAAAATCTTATTTCATGTTATCTCATGACAAAATTTTAAATTTAATATTTTTATTCTTATTTTTAGGATGATATAGTAAAGTTAATGACATATATGTATTTTGTTAGACATATATCAATAAAAGTATAGAACTAGTTATATAATAGTAATAGTAAAATAATGTACAAATTAATAAATTCATTTGTTGACATTTTATTTACTGCATACATTTAAAAAATAATATGTAAACATAATCAAACAAGACATTAAATTATTGTCTAAAGTTATGTGAAAGCATGTATATATAGTTATTTGCTGAGATGATTAGATTAAACAGCATTAAATTATATATATTTAAAAACATTATCTTAAAATATTTAAGAAATTTTAAATGGATATTAAAAAAATATTGGTTATAGTATATAAACTAGATAAATAAAATAAGTGTTTATACTTTATTTAAAATATGATTTTATATGTTTTTTAAATGTAAATTTATATATATTTTACTATTATTTTAAAATACATTGTGATGTATTTGAACAAACTTTTTTTTCTTTTTTTTTCATATGTCAAAGCATCGGACAGGAAGCAAACCCACAACAACTGTCTGCAAGCAACTGCTTGCAAGGCAGCTGCACTGACCTCTCAGCTACCAACACTTGACGTATTTGAACAAACTTTTATTGAGTAGATATATAGATAAATTTAACTCTTAATAAGAAAACCATTTAAATGAGTGACAATTGAGAATATATCATAGAATATCACAGCAACAGTATTTAAGATAATGATTTAAGTATGACATCATCAGGAGAAAACTATTTAAGTCCCCTGATCTTAGATTAGACACTTTAATTTTTGGTTCAATGAATAAATAGCATTGAATTAGTGCATGTATATAAATAAGTTATTTAGAAGTTTAAAATAAAAAAGATGGGGTAAAAATATTACAAACATCTGTTCAAAAAGTCTTCATGTCTTTTGAGAATCTAAATAAAAAACATCAGATTAAAAAATATTTCATTGTAATAAATATTAGAGTTTAAGTGCTATAATATATGTTATAGGAATATATGGAAAAAATTGACAACTGCTATTGCTGTTACCAAAAACAAGCAATATTACACACCATAACATTTTAATTATGAAACACTTCGTGAAAAAACAATATATATATATATATCAAAATGTATAAATTAAAAGAATACTAATTAATTGGAAATATGGATTAAACAAATGGCTATTTGCACAACAGTTAACATTGTGTGATTTTCAGCAAAATCTCATGTTTTTTTATTTTTTGAAGTAGTTTGGAAACACTTTCAAAGTGATGCATTTTAATGTCTCTGCTATTTTTAATGTTATTAAAAATCTATTGTTTTTTTAATCAATCAAATACAACTTTATTGTGCCAACTTGGGCTCTTGCATAATATCTTAAGCAACTAATCTAATTATGTGGTTATTATAATTTGATACTTCCACAAAATACTGTAGTATACTTTATGGAAATTAAATAAGAAAAGCAAGTAATCTCTAAGTAAAAAAGGGGTGGTCATGTGATGTTTATTGGCTTAATCTCTAAGTAATATGAATGATTGTTGAGAAAACAACTTTCATCATTATTTTATAGAGTAGATAACATTCACATGGAAATAATTCTAAATATCATCTTCTACTTTTCTGGCTTTATATATACAGAATCAAGTGTTTAAGATCATAAATAAAACTTTTTTAATATGTATGTACTGTTTTATTTTCTATATCAAATTTATTTTTAGATTTAGGAATATTAAATTGGCTTTAAAATGGATACACAAACATTATAATTAAGAATTAAATGCTATGAAAATTATAAGTAAATTTCAAAGAAACATATAATTTCAAAAATGTTTATCATAATAATTTATTTCTATATTTGTAAATTCATCATAAAAATATTGTCAATTAAAAAAAATCAGAAAAGTCTAATATTTTATTTTCATATGATATTTATTTTAGGGGGATGGAGATTCATGACAATATTTTAAGTGTATTAAAAATATAAATATTAAATTATAAATTAAGATCAGATTTATAATTTTAAAATTAATAAGTTTTATTAAATTTCCATATTACATGTCCTTTAAGAAATTTTTAAAAAAAACTGTGAAAAGTACAAAAAAAAAAGAATTGTATAAAATTTCTGATGGAAATTTAAAGTTAATAATAAAATAACGTTCTATAAAATAAAGTTAATAGAAAATAACGTTCTGAAAATATCACATGCAACAGTTCTTAAATCATATTTCACATATATTAATGAAAAGTAAACTCTGGAAACAATACTTTTGGAATATAACATTCTCCTTATCAATGATGAAGGCTAAATTATTCAACAGTATTTTAATTTTACAGGTAGTACATTAAATCTGATTATGTTTCTGCAAAAATGTGCCAGATAACCCTTAATTGACCAAAATCGAATGGATAGCTGGATAACAGAAGAATTAGTTATAAGTATGGTGATACAGATGAAAACATAATGGATGAAATTAATCATAGAATTAAACTTGTTTGGAGTGCTTTTGATAGAAATAACTTGATACTAAAAGGAAATATGCCTATGTTTGAAAAGGAAGGTTTTTAATAAATGTGTTTTACCAGTTCTTACTTATGGATCTGAGACTTAGACACTTAATAGAAGAGCAATACAGAGACTTCAGACCACTCAAAGAAGTATAAAGAGATGCATTTGAGAAGTAACAAGAAGAGATTGAAAATGCAATATATGGATAAGAGAACAAACAGGTGTTACTGACCTCATTGAAAAAATTTGAAGAGTGGAGTTGGGTTGGACATATTGTTTAAAGAGATTATAATAGATGGACAATTGAAATCTTAAACTGGATTCCAAGAGATTATAAAAGACCCAGAAATAGACCACATGTGAAATTGATGGATGGAATAAAAAAATGTGCAGGGGTGATATGGAAAAGAGAAGCTAAAGATTGGAGAAGATGAATTGAACTTGGAGAGACCTTCATCCTGCAGTAGATTTATAATGGTTGAAGATGATAATGGTGATAGTAAACAAATGCACTAAGCTACAAAACCCTTCAATGCATGAACATTTAAATGATAAAAGAAATATAAAAATTTCACAAAAATAAAAAATAAAACAGATAATTATTATGAGTCTGCACAAAAAAAATTGAAACATTTTTTTTCCATTTGAGATATTAAAAAGAAGTTGCATAGACCAAGATCGAGTCAATGTGGCTGATGGATAAGCTGGGTTATGCTGAATTTAATTAAAAATTGTTTACACTCAAGATTTATATGCTATCTGCAACATCATGATGAAATATGTATTCCTACTACAAAATTGGATGTTTACATTTTACTGTATCTTGCAAAAGTTTCAAAACTTGTAGGCTTTAAATGCCAATTGTAACAAACAAAATCTGAGTGAAGAATCATCGTTTATAACCAAAAAAATCAGCACTGCCTTGACATTGGACTTTACTAACCACACTTTTTTGGGATGTGGTGAATTTGACACTTCCATTAATATTCATAAACTTTTGTTCTTTCAGAGTAACTTGATTGTAAGCTTTTTCAAAAATTATAACTTATCTCTGCCATTTTCCCTAAAAAAACACCATGCAAATTGACAAATACATGAAAAGCATTCTTCAAAAAATGTTCTATGTGTGACCACAATTTCACATGATAACATCATTTGGCAGATCAATGCACAAGAGTACCCACAACAGATATCTAGAAGTAGAAGCATATACTACAATAGACAGGACTACCAGAGAACAGTTCCAGTTATCTTAGGATATCTTCTTGTATTTAAAAAGAAAATAGGTTTTCATGTATAAATATTTTAGGGTGGTATTAATAAAAGTGCATATTTAATAAACATTTATAATGTAATATTTTTATGCATGTAACTTAATAATTTTATACTTATTGTAATAAAAAAATACTAAACAAATTAAACATACTAATTAAATGTATACAATATATTTTATGTATTTATTTAGCAATATTTATGCTAGTATAATATTTTGGGGTTTTTTTCTAGTGTATTGTTCACAATACATAATAATTACATTTATAGAACAATATGATAAATATAATAGATAAAGGATAATTAATTCCAGTGTAAACTATTCCACAAAAAATACTTTATTTGCTTATTAATTTTACACATTTTATTGTTCTTATTGTTTATATTAATAAATTTTCATTTTTGCTAATTAAACAGGTTTCTGTGATCATTAATAATTAAATTATTACATCCCACATTAATCTAAATCTTGAGAGTTTCTCTCAATTTTTTATTCATATATTATAATATTAGCTAATCAGAACATTAGATAAGCATTTTACATGTTTCATTTTAATACCACTATATTCAGCAATCAGAGTAGGGTCTGGGTAAGACCTTTTATCAGAGGTATTTGTTGTTCAACATTTTAGGCAATTGATTTGATTAAAATAAATTCTGGTACAATATATTGTAACGGTTCATCTGCCTCTAACTAATTATGCAACTATATTTGGTCACTTTCAGAGCTAATCCTATGTTATTTGTATTAATACTATCATTTGTAACTTAAATGAGATTTATTCATAATGAAATCTATTATCCTTAATCTACTGAGATGGACTTATAGTAACCATAGACTTGGAGATAAGTTATTGTAACTCCTCTCCCATAAAACAAAAAAAAAGACTAAATACACATAACAGATGAATTCATACTCGGCTTCAATCTTTTAAAATTACTATTAATCAATATTTCCTGACAGCATATTTATGGACATCAGAATTATTTGATTCCAAATGCCAATCCTATGGTTTACATAGGAATTATTCTGAAAGATTACTAAGATTGATCATAGCATATTAAAAAGGTAAACCCAACCACTGGCTAGATAACTCAGGGCAGATAGTAGTTAAACTGATAGAGATGTGTTAATAGGAGTAGAGCACACTAACTGTTTGGAAAAATATGTACATTTTATCTTAATTAAGTTATAATTATAAAACAAGAAAATAAATTATAGTGCTTATTTGTCTTAATAAAGGGCAATTATACACACATATTTTAAATGGTTGAAAATAATTATTTAATACATATTTTAGTTATTTTGGATTTACTATTATTTACATAAATTTAAAAAATATAAAAATAAACTACAAACTGCACATAAATTGCTTATAACTCATATAGTTATAAATTTAAAAAAAAACATACATATTTTAGCGATTTTTGCTTTACTATAAATTAAAAATATAGGAATAAAATACTAACTATACATCAATTGCTTATAACTCATATGATTATAATAATCCTGAGGGAATTGAAATTGTTCATATACATATGGAAAGTAAACTTATTCTGTGAAGCTATGGTTATAATAATTGTCCAAAAATGTCTTTACTTTGCACTTTAAATGAAGCATAGAAGATAGAAGTTATACTATTTTTTGAGACAAGTAGGTTGTACACAAATTTCGAGTTCCGTAGATGACTTGATCATGTAGCAAACTTCTTCTTTATGGGCATTGGGATAAAAGTAGACATGTTAGGATTTTATCTCTACATGATCATTATGTTAGCATAAGTAAAATTTCTGTCTAATATCGTAATTCCAATAATCACAATAGGAAAATACTAAACAGTAGTCAATAATAAAAATTAATCAGAATAACCCCAATCTCTAATTTTTTTTCTATTTATCCCCCTTTTTTTCTAGAAAGTTCTATCTCCATGTGTCTGATGCAATCTTTCCCATCAATCCTCAAAATGTTCGATATTTTTATTCTTATCCTAGGTGATCTACTTAGTCCAACATACTGCTGTTTCAAATCTAGCTTATTTTATCTTCTTTTTTTTTTTACAAAAGAAAATCTTTTAGCAAGTTTCTATCTTAACAGTTCTTTAGAAACATTTTTTTTTAAAAAAAAAAAAAAACTTTGTACAATAACTAATGCAATTAGCATTTTATAGATAAACATCTAAACATCACATGATCACTATCTCTTATACTAGCACATAATTGTTATTAAACAAGGCAACTAGATACGGATTTTATGCACAAGCCTTCTGGCATCCATTGATTACTCTGGTTGGCATAGAGTGGCACTACAGTATGGAGAGTTTTGCCTTGTAGATAAACATCTGTTGCCTTTTTAACAACAGCATGTTTTCTTTTTAATAAAAAAAAAAATTGTACATATAAATTATACATTTTCAAGAAAGTTTTCTACATTTGATTATATATAAAATAACATATACACACTCCTCATAAAAACAAATAAGCATAAAACCCTCTTAAGCCTATTGTGGTTAACCATTTATTTATTTTGCCTTAAATAAATATGTCTGATTCCCTCAGTTATACATGTATATGGCTATCTATAGTCCCTTTAACTTTTGACAGGATTTAAACCTGGTTCCTGTTATAATATATATAATTAATCAGAAACAATAATAAAGCTGTCTAAATATTTACAAACATAACAAAAGTAAAATATATTAATTATATAATACATAATAATTATACTATATGTTTAAAATATATACAACACATTTTACTTTTGTTATATTTGTAAGTATTTAGAGTACTTTATCATCATTTTGTTATTGGTTCTGATTAATTTTATATATAAAAAACCAATAGATGTCACTACAGATGCAATATAAACTAAAGAGATTATAATTACATTGAAGAGGGCAACCAAATATTTGCCAGAAAAAGCTTATATATATATTAATTATTATTATATATTCATATTTGATATATTTTTTATAAATTGTATGAAAAAGCAGCATTATGGATTAAACTTATTTCCATTTTTGATGGAATTAATTTTTTTATTAAAAAAAATCAAATGAGAATTGCTCATTTACAAAATTTTTATAATGCATAATAAGTATAAATGTATTTAAAATTTTTGACATCAGAAACTGCCAAAATAGTTCATATGACATGCTTAATTTTAAATTTATAGGTAATAAAAGAAAGAAACTTAAGTTTCTACTAAACTCAATAGCCATGTTATATATTTTTGGAAAAAAATTTATGACATACCTCAGGAATAGGCTAAACTTTTTAAGCAGAATACATAAATGAATAAATAATAAAAAATAAAAAGTCTGTCTTAAAAAATCATATTACATAAATATTTGAAAAATATATTTATTTTTAATTTATTAGAAATAATGTACTATATTAGTTGGTTTTCTTAAAATCTTAAATGTTAAATATAACTAAGGATGGCACACATGCCATAATCTGGCTTTATTATTTATTTATTTATATTGGTATACTAAGAAGAATTATTTCTTTTCATGTTATCTACTAAATAACCTAGTTATTAAATAAGAACTATCTAGGTTAAAGTTAGTAAAAGATTTACATACATGAAATGATCATGTGACAAATTTAAGATATTTAATAAAATATAAATATTTTTTAATTTTTATTAGGTATAACTATAAAATGAAAAAAGGGATGTTTTCTTTGTGTAGTTTCATTTATTTAAAAAAAAAATATGAAGGGATTATGAACTTTAAAAATATTTATTAATTAATTAAAAAAACAAGAAGAGATAAAGATCTTTAAACGTTGTTTATCAATTAAATAAAAAAAGCAAGAAAAAAATGCAATTTTTATTTTTGAAGGAATGAAGTTTGTGTTTTAATTATTGGTGGCCTAGTGGTTAGCATAACTGCCTTCCAAACAGCTGGCCCGGGTTTGCTTTCCAGTCAACACATTTGACATATAAAAAAAAAAAGAATTTTTTTAAAAAAGATAATCTTTCTTGTAAAAAAGAAAATCAATTGCTGAGATAGTCATATGAATAAATAAAAAAATTATTATATCAGTTGTTTTTTAAACAAACATAGAAGTGTGTGTACAATATAATTCAGTAATATTTATAAAAAATATATATATAATTTTATCTAATGAAGTATTCTATACTACATTTTCTTATATCTATCATGATTTATGCATTTTTTTTTTTAATTTTTGTGAAATGCCTGCATTTTTTAATAATAAAAAGTAAATTACTTCAAAAATCTTACTTTATCTAGTAATGTTAATATCTTCTCCAGGTGGAAGTTCTTGACGATATCTAGAGATATAGATGTTAAGTGCAGCTGCATTAGACAAAACCCAAATATTTCAATCTGACACTGGACTATGTTCTTTGTTGAATTATACAACTAAATTATATTGACTTTTATTTTTTGCTTTTAAATAGGATGTTTAAAACCTAAAAATAATATTTTTCAATATTTATTAACAATTTCAAGGAACTCAAATTATTTGATAAACTTTTTTTTAAAATTCAAAAATATTAATTCAATTCTTAATTTATTTAACATCCATACTAAATTTTGGCTATATATTGCTTTATATATGTAAACAAAGAAAACAAATTCCACTCCCCAGGCTATGAATTAAAAGCACTGTAAATGTTTAATAAAGCACTAAGAATAGAATACATATATATATATGTAACATTCACAAGAAATATTTAGATTCATTTCAAACTTTTATATTTTAATAAATTCTGATTAAACACCATTCAATGGCATGCTTTAAAACATGCCAGATATCATTTATTGTCTGTGGATATCAATCATAGATAATACAAACTAATGTATCTATTTTCATCTATTTATGTCCATGTAATTATTCACACACTCATGTGTGTGTGTATATATATATATAGCTTATTATCACAATAGCTTTCAATGGACAGATATGCATATGTGCATATATTAAATATATGTATATATAATACACCAGATTGTACATATATTAAAAAAAAATAAAAAATAAAAGAAGCTATAAAACAACCATGTGTCTGTTTATATATATTAAAAAGGTTGTTGCATAGATGTTTGAACATTTCAAGTAATATATGTTTAAATACAAATCATATTTGTGATCTTTTATTTTAACATTTTACATGTAAGAATCTATTTCTCATTTTTTGATAAACCTCTGTGATTGTTACAACTACTTTCTTTAAATATACCTCCTTTGCCATTAAAGGTGTTTACTCTTACAATTCCCATTTCTCAATTCCTGCTTAACAAAAAGATTTTCTTTAGATATAGTGTTTATTTTTATCAAAGGGAAAAGCAATTTTCATTTGTTTAATTTGTTTCTTTACATGACTTTCAGCTACATGTTGTGTTTGTATTCTATGCAAAATTGACATTTTTCTTTGATGATTTCTCTATTTAATCAGGCTTAAATGTGAATAATTTTTTTTATTACTAAATGGTCAAATAAACTTTATTTAAGTTTAAATCTCTCTTTACATGATAAATTAAATATTTGAAACATTATAAAAGAACAATGTAAATGCGTCTTTAATTTTTTTTCTACTTTTTCCAAATTATTTAAAAACTTCACTATATGTAAAATTCTTTGTCATGTGTATACAGAATATTTAGAATATTTAATAATTCTTGTACATAACTATTGGTGTGAAGTAAGATTATATTTGTAATTAGACTTTGTTATCATCATATCCTTGTGTATCAAAAATAAATCCCATACACATTGCCAGACTGTTTATTTTTGTTTATTTGTGAAATGAATATGTCAAAGTTGAATAAAAAATTTCTTCTATTTATTTATTTTTTAAACCTATATATATATTTAATAAATTCTAGATGATGAGAAGTTATTTGCAAATATAAAAAAATAGAGAAATTTGTTTTTGAAATAAGCATTTATATTAAAAGAAAACTTTTTTTTTTTGCTTTTAATTTTATCTACGATCTAAAATTAAAATATTACTATTTTTTTTCTCATGTGTCATAGCATCAGCCAGGAAGTGAACCCGCTAATCCGGGACAACTGTTTGTAAAGCAGCTGTCACTGACCTCTCGATTACATGTTATTGCTTGGTTGTATTATTCTATTACTTTGTTACTCAACTTTAATTTAGCATATAAAAGTCATTGAAATTTGCTAATTATTGTAGTTTTTATGCATTTTTTTTTAATTTAAGGTAAAATATTCAGAACTATTATAATTAATTATAATAATTTTATATAAACTGAATGATAAACAAATAATTTGGAATATATTAAATTTTTATTTTATTTCTAATTAAATTATGAAAATATTTCAAAGTGTAGTAATATCCCTTTCTGTATCCAGTGCATTTGTTTCCAAAACTTGCTGTGAATATCTGAAATCACAGATAACAGCAAAGTCTATATAATCTATATTATATATTATTTAAGTGTAATAATGCTCTAGGCTAAATGGATTTGAAATTGTTGATTGTTAATGATACTAGCTTTTAATGATATTATATAATGTAATAAAGGGCAGAGATGATTTAATTACTATTATTTTATAATATATAGGTTTTATTTTAAAGATATATATGTTAAGTTATCAACAAAAATAATTAAAACCACTAAACATCACATGATCACCATTTCTTATGCTTGCACATAACTGTTATTAACACAGGCAAAACTCTCCATACAGTAGTGCCACTCAGTGCCAGCCAAAGTAATCAATGGATGCCAGAAGAACTAGTCTGGGGATATTGGATGAGTAGGCACTAGATAGGTATTTTATGCACAAACCTTCTTCCATGAATTGATTACTCTGGCTGGCACTGAGTGGCACTACTGTATGGAGAGTTTTGTTGTGTTAAAAATAATTAATAAAAAATAGAAGACTATTGCTGTGAAAAAGACAGTAAAACAATAAATCTAGAGAAAGAGAGCAATTATATGACTATCTTAGTATGAAAGATAATAAAATGGCTGCCAAAAATGATGTTTGGCAATGTCCATACAGGAGATGCATATGTAAAATTTATAAATTTTAATTTTTTATTTAATGTTTTTCAAACTATGGATTGTGAATATCGATGTGAAGGATGGGAATTTCTTTAGATATAAATTATACAAACATAAATTCTTGCTTGACTTTGTTTATATGCATTGTTAGTCATACAACTGCTTTTTCCAACAATTTACTTAACTTCTTAAATTGATGTAACAGTGTTTCTAAATCTTCATTTTTAACAGAACTGTTTATTTCATTTGTATGCATATTTACTTATTAAGATACCATTTCTGAATTCACATTAATATCGAATGGAAACTAAAAAACTAAATTAATATGTAAAAATCCAGCAATGTTTTTTTTAAAAAAGTATTTTAGTAATTTTATTTTTTAAACTGAAAGTAAAAGTCTTGTGAA
This sequence comes from Epiperipatus broadwayi, assembly GCA_028023455.1. Classification (NCBI taxonomy): domain Eukaryota; kingdom Metazoa; phylum Onychophora; class Udeonychophora; order Euonychophora; family Peripatidae; genus Epiperipatus; species Epiperipatus broadwayi. The sequence continues at coordinate 48,350 of JAQFVV010001137.1, forward strand.
AGCATTATTTTATTTAATTATTTTAAATTAAATTTTCACAATTCAAATTGATTAAAGAAAATTGCCTTTAGAAACAAAACTTTTTCCATCCAATTAATTAATTTCTAATTGTACTTTGTAACTTGTAACTGCAGATACGAAAATGTACATTTAATTAAATAGAATATATTAAATTTGAATTACAATCGAAATTCATTTTTTTAATTTCACCTAAATACAGCAATTCACATTTTTATTGATATTTATATTTTTTACAAATGAAATAATTTCGAGAAAATGTGCAAAATATCGAGTTTTTATACAAATTTATTTCACATATGAATTCAATCCCCACTTCTCTTTATAAAATATTTAGAATTTTTTAAATCATATTATTTAGATATTTTTTTTTAGATAACTTAACATTTCTAAATAAGTTTTGATTTTTTTTGCCCCATATGTCATAGCATCGGCCGGGACGCGAACCCGGGACCGTCTGCAACCAACTACTTGCTTGCAAGGCGGCTGCGATGACCTCTCGGCTAACAACGCTTGACAGTTTTGATTTTTTTTCTTAGCCATTCAGTTACGGTTTTCTTATTTAGTGAAAAGATAGATAAAAAAAGATATAAAAATCTTATTACTCAATCCTTTATTAGGGGAGTGAGTTTCCCCCCTCCTTTTTTTAACTGCTTTTATTTTTAAAGGAATCTATCCCAGGTCATTTTATAGATAGATGTAAATGAGAATAACTAATTCTTTCATACAATACGTTTGTAATTTCTAAATAAATACTCTATTAAGTTTTAGTCTTTATGGGAGGCAAAGAATATGGTATTTTTAGGTTGACATAAATATGAATTACAAGAAACTACTACCATTAATCTGAAGTTACTTGTTTCCAAGGCTTTTTTTAAATATGACGGTTTTTTATTCTAAAGAAATTTATTGTTTTCTAATTATTGTTTAAAAATTATAAAGAATATACTACATAGGAAGTACTTAAGCAGGGCCAATGTCTATAAGAACCCAAGGATAGGTTGATTTCGTTTGTGGCTGAGTTCATTTTGTGTATATCTTGTACCTAATCTGTAGTTGTCCCATGCGGTGTTGATGAGGGTGTTCTGTGGAGAGTTTTTAGGGAGGTTGTGAGACTTGAAATAAGTTCCATGTGTCCTTGTATTTTCTTTTGGAGGATAGCATTTGGTATCTATTCTTCATTTTTAATAGTTTTTGAGTGAAGAAGGTGTTTTTGTCTGGTTTTGGGTAAGGTGAAGATCTTCATATATCAGACTGTCCATAGAGTGTATGTTAGATACATGGAAAGTCTAATCACTGCAATTGTTTGGTGTTTTAGGTAGTTTTTTAAGGACATAATTTGACAGTAGTCTATTTTTGTATTTTCATATATGGTACTTCTTAGGTTACTTAATCCAAGGCAGGTGAGAATCATATGTTCAAATGTTTCCTGTTGTCTATGGCAAATGTTACAAATTGGATTAATTTGTATGATATGTCATTTATAATAGAGAAAGACATTTGTTGGCATTGCATCTGTGTTTACCTTTATCAGCAGGTCTAGGAATTTTGGCTCCATGTTCCAATATTTGAAATATGAAGTCAGTTTTTTATTAGTCATCCCTAGTATAGGGTCATCTGCTTTGGTGTTAGGGTGGGTGAGGTCATAAATTTCCCATATCTTGCATTTTCTTTGAAAGATTTCTCTAGTAATATTTATGTATTTTTGTAGGTGCTCGATGATTGTGTCAAACCAACCTGTTTTGCTGTGGGAGGGGTGTCAGTTAGAGGGATAGAAAGGATAATAATGTTGTAATCATACTTTTCTATTAGGTTATATATCAGGCTGTGTGCCTTTTGAATGAAGAAGGCCTGGATGGAGTGCATGGACATGCCGTTGAGCTTCCTGGGCTTTTACATTTTCTGCATACTGATTAATGCTATTTTCTTACCCCAGAATAATCTGGCACAGGAGTGTTGATTTTTTTAATGAATGTATTTGTAGTTTTGATTATGGGGAGGTAGTAATTGATCTTTCTCATGACCTGAAGTGACAGGTAAAGTGTGGAGACTTTATCCATAATCTTCTTAGTACCATGAATTATGTTGTTTTGGAATTCTTTTGACAAGCCGGTTACAGATTTGTGTATTGCAAAACCCAGGAAGTTTTGAGGTTGTGCTGTAAATTTTGTATTGATCCTCTTCCCTGAGATAATTTTCCAAACTGCAGACTTCTGGTGATTTATGCTCAGACCATATTTGGATGTGTATTTATCTAATATTCTGAAGAGCATGTTTAGGTATTTTGCAGTTTTTTTGTTCTGGACTTCAACAATATATCTTTTCCTTTTCATTACGAGTCCAAACTCTGTTAAAAATTTAAATATTATTTTTGTTATCTAGTTTATTTATATCAAAATTTTTTTTATAAACTGTGTACATTAATAATAATATGTGCTTACATTTATGTCAGTACAAAATTTTGCTGTAGTAATATTTAAAACAATAAAAAAATGTTTTGTTTAGATAATAGACGTTTTTGAATTAATGCTAGTCTACTGGTATATACTACTCAGAAATTGTTCCGCAAATAGAAGCAGTACATCTAAGTACCAGATATACAAAGTTATAAGATATGCAATTCATCAAAATTGTCAGAAAGTTTTATATGAATTGAAAAAAAAAATAGAAACAGAGACTGTTTTGATGTGGATCTGTTTAATGAAGTAATTGGAAAAGCTGGTCAATGTTATTTCAATATAAAGAAGAGTCAAAAGTGTTTAGGTGATTTTAATGCATATACATCATTATGTGAGAATACTTGGGCATATTGATAAGATTAATTAATGAAAGCTCTAGAAATTATCATAGAAGCATGGTTCAACTTGAATGAATCTAAATTTTAAATGAAAATAATTGCTTAATCTGTTTCCAGAAGAGTTACAGTTTCATGCAGTTGACCAAGTTCGATATTTATTACTTTTTTCAGTTGGAAATTGTTATATGAGCTTTTAATTCTTGAATCTTCCACTCTATCACTATATTAACTGAAACACAGGCTTATTATATACCTGTGTCTATATATATATATTGTATTGTAAAGTTAAGATTAGTATATTTATTACCACAAAATAGTATAACTATTTTCAACAACATCATCTTCAATTAATATTAATCCACTGCAATATAAAAATTTATCCTAGTTTAATTCAGTTTCTTTAATACAATCTTTTCATGTCATTCCAACAAATTCCATATCTCATTATTTACCTCAACAGTGGTCTTCTTGAGATCTTTTACATTCTTCTAGAATCCATTTTAAGACTTTAATTGACTGTCTATTATCAACATTTTTAGCAATATATCTAGACTAGCTCCACTTCATCTTTTTCATTCTTTCACTGATGTAATATTTGTTTGATTTTTCATGTATTTTGCTTTTGATCTATCTTTATTACAACCATGATGCATCTTCTCATTCTCCTATGCAGTATGAAATCATTGTATTGATTTTATGTTAAGTTTCAAATATATGCAATAACTGATGAAACACATTTGTTATAAACTTTTCTTTTAAAATGCATAATATATTTACTTTAATATTTTCTATCAAAAACACTCAATCTAACTTTAGGATTAAATCTATCCATTATGTTTTTATATGTATTAATAACCTGACCAAATTTGTTAACCTTTTCTAATTTATTACTATCAATCTTTATTTCATCCTTTGTAAAAAAGCTATTCAGAATTATTCTAGTCTATTTTTAGCATTTATCTTTATTACTGTCTTCTTGCTTTCTTTTGATAATTTTTGTGGGATTTGAATCAGACTATCACATGACCCACTACTCTCAATGCCATCTCATATTGCTGACACACCTGATCACACTCATGTTGAAAGATAAATAATTATCTGATCAGGTGGGTCAGCAATATGAGATGGCACTGAGAGTAGTGGGTAATGTGAAAGTCTGAGTTTGAATCTCGCATATACTACATATATAAATGCAGGTTTAAACCTGTACAATGTATTTGATAATTCTTGTAAAATTTCCTAAATCATTAAAGTATAAAAGCAATCCCATTTTTTTTAAAAAATCTAGATAAACTAAATAAGCTCCATTTATTTTTATTTTTCATTTTCCCATTTTAATCCACAAATTATTTTTTTGTAACTTTGCTGGACTGTTGGAGATATGAATGAACTATTTTACATCCTCAACAATATTAATATTTTTAGTGTTACAATTCCATATAAAACACTGCTTTAACAACAGTTATGCGCAAACATAAGAGGTGGTGGTCATGTGATGTTTATTGGCTTAATTGCATATAAAGTAAATATTCTACAAAATTTGATCATATCCTTGATATTTATCTTGATGTTTGTAAGTTTTTATTATCATGAAAATATATACATAATTTATAATACAAAGTACTCGTTGGTGTTTTCTATAACTTCTCTTAATATTTGCATATGATGTATTACGTACAACCACTTTAAGATCTGATTTGTTTTTTGTTTGGTTTGAATTCAAAGTTTTTTGTAGATGAACGGAAATAATCTTAGTAAATTTTTTTATATAGAATTGATAGAAAACTGATAGTCTTATAATTTATAATATCTTCTTCATCTTTTTTAATGTCAATATATTTACTGAAATACTTCTAATTATTTGATACATTTGTCTGAAGATTTGTAATGATGGCATATTATAAAATGTGATATGTTGGACTATTTCCATCATTTATGAGTGTATGTTGAATGTATAGAAAATTTTAAACTTTATTTAAACTTTCCAAATACAAACAACATTTCGAGTAGTATTATTCTCTACTCTTCTTCAGGTGTTGCTGGCCTATATGCACAGTGACAATATTCAGAAGTTGAACTCACACCTTTAGATTCTTGAGTAACAAATTTAAGGCAAACACTCTACCAACTGAGATATTCTGTCAAAGGCAACATATAGTAGAAATTTGATATATTTATATATGAGAGTTGGTTCAAATCCTCCTGAGTCCTTCAAATTTTTTTTTATAATAAGGCTAATTATTATTATTTTTATTTTTATTTTTTCCTAAGAGCAAGATTAATTAGAGGCTTCCATATATTGTGTATTGCCACACTGGGTTGACTTATAGGATTATTTACCATTGTCATATGAGCAACTTCCTTGAATTTTCTTCTATGCATTTTTCCTCTTTATCCAATATCTTTGTATTTTCCCATGTAAGCATATGGTCATTAGTACATACGTGATCTGCTATACCAGACACATCTGTTTTTTCTCTTTTAACCATTAGTTTGTGCTCCTTCAATCACTGTTCAACCGAGTGACAGGTCTCACCAATATATTTCCTTCCACATTCACATGGTATTTCATAGATACAGTTTTTGTTCTTCAGCATTTCCAGTTTAGTCTTAGTAGAAGTAAGCATTCCTCAAAGTGTGGTATGGCTTTTGAAAGCAGTTCTAATGTTATATTGACTGTAGATTTTCTTTAATTTGTCTGCCATTCCTAGTATGTATGGATACACTACCATACCAATAGATGTTTTCTCTTTTGGTGTCTCTTTGTGTTGTATATTGAAGTTTTCTCTGATGACTGCTGATGGATAACAATTCTCTATAAGCATTTGTTCTATGTGAATCTTTTCTTTTTCCAAATCACTGGCTTCTGAACAAACCTCCTTAGCTCTGTTCCATAGTGATAGTACAATTCCTTATTTAGTGCTTTTTGTATGATTGGATGTAGTATTTGCCAGTGTGTGTTGGTTTCCTATACACTTGTTTTTACTTTGCCTTGAGGAAGTCTTGTCATAAGAACATCCAATAATGCCAATTTTTGCTCTTGTTCTGATTCCATCATGAATTTAATTGTAGGAGATATGTTGTTAATGTGCAACCAGAATAACTGTAATTTTACCTCACCATGTGGCCATACCACAAATGTATCATCAATATATTGAAACCATACTTTAGGTGGACATGGAGTAATATTTATGGCTGTGGTTTCAAGTTTGTTCTTTCATATAAATGTTGCTGAGCAAGAGTGACAGTGATGCCCATGGCCATCCCTTGATTTTGTTGGAAGAACCTGAGTTATATTGAAAGTATGTTGTTGTTACACAGAATGTTAATAATTCCATTATACTATCAATAGGTAGAGCTCTTCTAGTTTGTAGACTATTATCATCATATAACTTTTTTCTTATGATATACAATGCCTCATCACTTGGTACATTTGTAAACAGACTTTCCACATCAAAGCTTACCAATATGTCATTTCTTTCCATTTTTATGTTCCTGACTAATTGTGCTTAGATTCCCTGATGAAAGACTGTGTCCCATATGCCAATGGACTAAGAACTTCGAGAAGAAATCTTGACAAATTTTGACATGGTGAATTTCTAGAACTAACAATAGGTCTTAATGGAACATTGTCTTTTATGAATTTTAGGTAGTCCATACAGATGAGGAATCTTGCTGAAATATGAAGTTAATTTTTTTTTTCAAATCACTGAAATACCTGTGATGTTTCCAGAGTAATGCTTGTAGTTTTACCTCTGTATTTGGAATAGGATTTTTGGCTACTTTTTTGTTTTAGCCTGCTGTGAGAAGGCCTTGAATTTTGTTATCATAATCAGTTTTACCCATTACAACTGCAGTGCTACCTTTGGTGGCAGGAAGAATGATTATAGATGTATCATGTTTGAGAGATTTAATAGCTTTCCTCTCATCACATGAAATGTTTGACTTCTGCTTGGGCACTTGATGCCTTTCAAGTGTCCCTTTTACTCTCCAGTGCAACTCTGCTGCTTCTTCTGGAGGCAGGTTTTGGGTCACCTCATCAGTGGCTGCCATTATATCCAATAATGGGACAGTAGATGGTGTAATGGTGAAATTTAAACCTTTTTCAAGAACTGATAATTCTCAATCAGTAAGTTGTTTAGAATTAAGACTTTTCATTGAAGATGAGGATAGACTAGTTGCAGTATTACTTTTGACTTGCCCATATAAATTTACAAGCTTCTTCTTCTGAAGTTCTTTTATCCTTCCATGTAACATACAATATGATCTGTTTACTGCTGGAGAGTAAAAAGGACACTTGAAAGGCATCAAGTGCACAAGCAGAAGTCAAACATTTCATGTGATGAGAGGAAAGCTATTAAATCTCTCAAACAGGATTTGTCTATAATCATTCTTCCTGCCGACAAAGATAACACTACAGTTGTAATGGATAAATCTGATTATGATAACAAAATTCAAGGCCTTCTCACAGCAGACCAATACAAAAAAGTAGCCAAAAATACAATTCCAAATACAGAGGTAAAACTACAAGCATTACTCCGGAAGCATTGCAGGTATTTCAGTGATTCGAAAAAAAGAAAATTAACTTCATATTTCAGCAAGATTCCACAACTGTATGGACTGCCTAAAATCCATAAAGACAATGTTCCATTAAGACCTATTGTTAGTTCTTGAAATTCACCATGTCAAAATTTCTTCTTGAAGTTTTTAGTCCATTGGCATTTAGGACACAGTTTTTCATTAGGGATTCTAAGCACTTTGTAGAATTAGTCAGGAACATGAAAATGGAAAGAAATAACATATTGGTAAGCTTTGATGTGGAAAGTCTGTTTACAAATGTACCATGTGATGAGGCATTGTCTATTGTAAGGAAAAGGTTATATGATGATAATAGTCTACAAATTAGAACAGCTCTACCTATTGATAGTATAATGGAATTATTAACATTCTGTGTAACAACAACATACTTTCAATATAACTCAGAATTCTTCCAACAAATTCAAGGGATGGCCATGGGATCATCACTGTCACCCTTGCTCAGCAACATTTACATGGAAGAACTTGAAAACACAGCCATAAATACTACTCCATGTCCACCTAAATTGTGGTTTCGATATGTTGATGATACATTTGTGGTATGGCCACATGCTGAGGTAAAATTACAGTCATTCTGGTTGCACATTAACAACATATCTCCTACAAATAAATTTCATGATGGAATCAGAACAAGAGCAAAAATTGGCATTCTTGGATTTTCTTATGACAAGACTTCCTCAAGGCAAAGTAAAAACAACAGTGTATAGGAAACCAACACACACTGGAAAATACTTGGCATATACATCCAATCATACAAGAAGCACTAAACAAGGAATTGTACTGTCACTATGGAACAGAGCTAAGGAGGTTTGTTCAGAAGCTAGTGATTTGGAAAAAGAAAAGATTCACATAGAACAAATGCTTATGAAGAATGATTATCCATCAGCAGTCATCAGAAAACCTTCAATAGACAACACAAAGAGACACCAAAAGAGAAAACAGATATTGGTACAGTAGTGTATCCATACATACCAGGAATGGTGGACAAATTAAAGAAAATCTGCAGTCAATATAACATTAGAACTGCTTTCCAAAGCCATACCACACTTCGAGGAATGCTTACTTCTACTAAGCCTAAACTGGAAATGCTGAAGAACAAAAACTGTATCTATGAAATATCATGTGAATGTGTAAGGAAATACATTGGTGAGACCGGTCGCCTCGCCTAGTTGAACAGCGATTGAAGGAGCACTAACTAATGGTTAAAAGAGAAAAAACAGATGTGTCTACTATAGCAGATCATGTATGTACTAATGACCATATGCTTAAGTGGGAAAATACAAAGATATTGGATAAAGAGGAAAAAATGCATAGAAGAAAATTCAAGGAAGCTGCTCATATGACAATGGTAAATAATCCTATAAGTCAACCCAGTGTGGCAATACACAATGTATGGAAGCCTCTAATTAATCTTCCTCTTAGGAAAAAATAATAATAATTAGCCTTATTATAAAAAAAAATTTGAAGGACTCAGGAGAATTTGAACCAACCCTCATATATAAATATATTAAATTTCTACTATATGTTGCCTTTGACAGAATAGCTCAGTTGGTAGAGTGTTTGCCTTAAATTCGATACTCAAGAATCTAAAGGTGCGAGTTCAACTTCTAAGCAAATAGTGTCACTGTGCATATAGGCCAGCAACACCTGAAGAAGAGTAGAGAATATTACTACTCGAAACATTGTGTAATTACTAACCTGTATTGACTATTTGTGTGTTATTACTAACAAGTTGTTTGTATTTGGAAAGTTTAAATAAAGTTTAAAATTTTCTATACATTCAACATACACTCATAAATGATGGAAATAGTCCAACATATCACATCTTATCTGATACATCTTTACTATTTCTATATTTGATATACAACCTTGCTAACAATTTTTGTGTTTCAATTCTTTATTTAAAATACTTGTCATTAAAAAAATATTAACTTAAAAGTGAAGTTAAAAAAGAGAAGTTATAAATAAATATAATAAAAATAAGCTAAACGTTTTCAAATGCACTATAATTTAAATAGTACTTAAAAAGTAAGAATTTGAGCTGATTATAATTATCAGATTTATTTGAACGGACGGGAACTAATATCTAGCTGATCAAACTGTTTGGTAAAATTTCAAATCCTTGAGTTCCAACAGTCAGATACAATATAGTGGAAAGTATTACACTTGTTCTTTAAATTCTTGCCACAATTTATTATGTATACTAGTGAATGTATGAACATCAGTGACAAACAATTTGAAAAATATTAATTTTTAAAACCTTATGTATAATTGTTTTTTTTTTAAAAAAAAATTCATTCCTTTTTAAATATACACTGAATTTCATTTCATATAATTTTTATGAATATTTTTGTTTTTATAAAGTATATTCAACATATGATTTCCACATGATTAAATGAACAAAATTATTGTAAAAGAAAAAAAAAACAAAAGAAAAATTTACTTTAAAATGGCGTTTTATCTCAAATAGACATTAAAATAATATTAATGAAATTCAATCTCAATGTTTTTATTTGCAATAGCTTTGACGAAATTTTTTGAAGAATAAAAAATAATTTATATTTTAAAAAAATTAAATCTTAAAATTTGAAATAATTAATAAATTTAATGTACAATAAAAATAACATATTTAAAACTATTAGAGTGGATTTGAAAGTAGTTGTATGATTAGCTTAATTGAAGTCATGCGGTGTTTAAGAATCTAATTGGAATGTGAGCATAATTTAATTGATGGGTCCAAATTTTTTATTATACTTATTTTCAGTTGAGAATTAATCTAGATATCTTTACATTTTGACTTCACTAATTTTTTCAGAACAATACGACTCTTTATTAATTGCAATAATAAAAACATTGAAAAATTATTAATAACTCAAGTTTCTAATAAACTCATTTTTAACAAGCAAAATTATAAAATCTAATAATATTTTCTGAACGTATTATAAAGTTAATATTTAATTTCGGTTTCACAAACATAGTCGATGAATCACTTCGAGCGATTTTAATTTAATTTGTCTCCTATTACTTTTTATTTTAAATGGGGATGTAGAATTGCTTCTATCTTAGATGAAACTAATATGTACTTTTATAAGATTTATTTCAACATTATATACATGACGTAGTTCTAGTATATTAGGTGTATATTAATACATTGTACAGGCTTAAACTTGCATTTATATATGTAGAATGACTAATATGTCAACATGGGCAGGATGACAACTTGGCCCTAACAAGGACTTTGAACGTTCCATCATCAGATTTTCAATGAAATAGAAGGCTGAAGAGTTGTGAGTTGGAATAGTTTGAAGCTTGTCCATTAAAGTATGAAGACTTAATATAAAGCTGAGCACTGATTGTATATATGTGTGAGGATAGTAATCTAGACCAACTGATGATTGCGGTTTGGTGATTATTTATCTTTTCAACATGTGTGTGATCAGGTGGGTCAGCGATATGAGATGGCACTGAGAGTAGTGGATCGTGTGAAAGTATGTGTATATATGTAGATAACAAAACATCTTATGATCTCTGCAGAATTGGATTAAAAGAAATAGATTTAATATATATAGTTATTTAATTAAAACTTATTATAAAGTCAATGACATATTTTTATTTAATAAGTGAAGTATTTTTTTTAGCAAATCTAAATATTTTTGTATTACACATCTCGATCTTATTATTATTAATAAATAATAAAATTTTCCATTTTTTATAGGAATTTTTTTTTCATATAATAATAACACTACCAAAAATTATAATAGTTCTAATATCCTTACATTTTCTAAACATAATAGCAGTTATTGAGCCTTAAAGTTCTATTACAAAAATTTAATTTTTTCGTTCAGTAATTTTTTCATGATTTCCTATTTGCAATATATAATAATAAAAACTGTAACTTCATTCTAGCCATCGATACAAGAATTAAGTAGAAGTCAAATCTCTTTGCATTTACCTCAAAACTGAGATTACTACAATCGACTACTGTAAACTAGATTTGGAATTTTTCACCCAGATAATCAAAACTTAGAATACTTTAAGTTTTCTAATATTTAGTAATAAAATAAAAGAAAGCAAATAATACTATCTATGGGATCAGTTATAAACAGTTGTACTTTCAAACATGAAAAAATGAAATTAAACTCACAAAAGAATGTTTATATTAATGTATAGCAGAGATGGCCAACTTTTGTGTTCATAAGATCTACTTTTTATTTTAAAAATGTGTTACGATCGATTTGTTGTCATAAAAGATCGACTTGTTGTCATAGGTGTAGTCTAAGTGGAGGGAGGTGTGAAATACATACTATTTTTATATATCTACCTAGTAAAAAATAACAATTATTTAACGGGCCAAAAAACTCATGTTCGGGGGAATTCAGTAACGATACGGTTTAGTGGACTTCACCTATTTAGAATTGAAAAAAAAAATTAGAACAAAAACAAAAAAACTTGAAAATCTTGACTTAATTTATTTCACTCATTACCCGACAGTTCTTTCCAGATTGGCCTCGCGATCGACCAAAAATGGCTTTGCGATTGACCAGTGGATCACGATCGACTTGTTGGACACGCCTGCTGTATATTATCTGTTGATTCACATTGTTAATCAATAATGTGAAAATAGAATGACACAGCTTAGAGAGATGTGATACTTCGTTTCTTAACTACCATCATTTTTTAAAAGGATTGAAATTGTCCACCATTGATTAATAATAATTGTCAAAAATTTCCACTGTAATATAAGTAAAGATTTTAAAAGATTAACAGTCGATTAAGAATTCAACTATCATTTTTAAATTACGGTAAATACAGATATTTTTAATAAAAAGAAATCTGTATTACTAATAAGCAATCATATTCCAATGATTTATATATGGTTAAGTAAAAACATCCTATTAAATTAAATAAAACAATAAAAAAGGGTTTGTTTTTTTTTAAATAAAAAAAAAGTGGTATTTACTTTTAGAACTGAATTAGAAAAAAAAAAGTTCTTGAAGTGATGTATTTTCAAATTATTATATATATCAAAAGCCAGTTGCAGTATTTTACTTAACAAGGACATTCCCAAGTGATAGATAGTAAAATGACTTCACATATAAAGACTAGCTGTGAATAACCAATAATCAAAGCAATTTATGAGTACCTTTTGATATTTTGTAGGACCAGATATAAGAATATTAAAGGTTAGATGCTGCTTCTAATATGAATATTCTCTCTGTTTTCTATCCATATCACTTAAGTTAGGTCATTTTCCTGAAATAATTGGAACCATTACATCTTTGCAATCCTTGATCTCTCACCCAGATATTCTGACTTTAATATTTTATTCTTTTTTTTCTTTGCTTGTGTACAAATCATAAGTATTAATAAAGTAGTTATGGATCAGATATAGTAAATTGTAAAGCTATAGTTTTAATTTTTGCATGAAACAATACAGTCAGTAATGAATTACTCTCGAACTGGATTTGAGATAGAAGTTTCAACTTGGCAAATATTATATATTTAGCTATGTTTAAGTACTTATTTGACAACCAAGAAAGTGGAAGGACCTAGAAAAGCTCTAAAAATGTTTTTCTTATGCAATCTGGCTTGATTGTTTTGCATGATAAATAATGATTAAAATGTTAAAAATAATTATAAAATTAGTAATGTTAATGGGGATAAGACTTAACCTAATGTTACTAATAAAAGTAAATATTTTAATTTTTTTCTAAACATGGATATATGAAATTTGTGAAGCATTTGTAGATAAGTATCAGAATTCAAAATTGATATACTTTTTCTCAGTACAGGTGATAACTATAAATTTTTTTAGGAAAGCAGATCATTGAGTAAGAAAGATTGTGTAAACAAGGCAAATCTCTCCATACAGTAGTGCCACTCTGTGCCAACCAGAGTATCCAGTTGATGCCAAAAGGCTTGTGCATAAAATTCCTATCTAGTGCCTAATAGGGATCTTATGCACAAGCCTTCTGGCATCCATTGATTACTCTGGTTGGCACAGGGTGGCACTACTGTATGGAAAGTTTTGCCTTGTTTAATAACAATTATGTGCTAATATAAGAGATAGTGATCATGTGATGTTTAAAGATTGTGTAGTGTTGAATTTGTTGCAAAATTTGTACAATGGCGCATGTTCCCAATTTATCATTGTTTAGGCTTCAACACTGGATTCAGATAATTCAGAGAAAAGAAAAGTTTTATTTTTTCTTGGATAAGTGTGAAATCTTCTGTTTGAGAACTATGCACTTATTACTAAAAATATTAAGCATAAATTGTGTACTATTAAAGAATTTCTGTTCATTGTGTAGATTAGTATCTTGAATACTTTGTTTAGAAAAAAAAATTGCTATTAAAAAACTTAAGTTATTCACACTCAAAACAATGGCATTGACAGTATTATATTATAAGGAAGAATCCAAATGCAAAAGAAGTCCATTATTATATGGTGGCATAAAGCTTCACATTATTAGCCAGATTATAAACTAAACAATCCTAGAATTAAAATGATAATTGTACTAAAAAATAAGTTATATTCTAATCATATTCATCTAAAATTTGATATTTTTTTCTAACATTTCTTGTGAACTAGTTTAAGACTTATAATTGCTATCTTTTTAAGGCAAGTGTCCAGTTTAACTGTAATTCAATCTTTTACTTTTTTCATAAATGTCAGTGATATATAATATTCACTAATTCATGATATTTTTTAAATCCTTTTTTTTTTCAAGCACATGGAATAGTATGTTCTTTTACTTTTAAATTATTTTTACTAAAAGTACTCTATCCAAGTTTAAATCTAAGATTTTTTTTTCTCATGTGTCATAGCATCAGCCGGGAAGCGAACCCGGGACAACTACTTGTAAAGCAGCTGTCGCTGACCTCTCGACCGCCAATGCTTGACATTTAAGATTAAATTTATCCATTAAGTTTCCATATACATGAATTATCTGACAAAGATGATTATAGTTGTTTTTTTTTTTCCAATTCATTATTATTAATAATTATATCCCTCCCCCTGAAAAACGATTGAAAATTATTTTAGTTGTTTTCGTTATTTATTTTTAGTCTTACTTTTTTGTTTCATCTAATAGCTTTTGCAACATCGTGAAACTCTAAAGCATTATATATGTGTGTGTGTTTAAAATCTGTCTCAACATTTCTTCAAAATACAAGCAGTCATTGCAAATTTTAAAAAAGTTTATTAAACCAAAACTTTAGACAAATTAACTAATTACTATATGTCTGTTTTAATATAAGACTTTAGTTAGCCATCTTTTATCATTGTTGAACATCAGAGAAATCATATTCTGGAACTAAAATGTAGAGAATTAAATTGGAAAATAGTTTTGACAAATATTTTACAATTTTCAGTTTTAATTTTGGTTATATTTAATGATAAGAAACTGAAATGCGATAATAATTTTGAAGTGCTGAAAGGCTTTCAAAGAGTGATTAATGTGCATATATATATATATTCTGGTTCAAGTTTATTGAACTGAAAGTAATGTATGAATTTTTTTTTATTAATAATCGATAAATATTCGTCTTAAAAATTTACAAAATAAAAATACTAACTCATTATTTGATAATCTACAATAAACAGAAAATTATCAGATTTAATATATATATCAAATAACCTTGTGACGTAATATAATATTATGAATTCATCATTAATCCGCGAGAATATTTAGAATTAACATATATACTACACAGGCTTATTAACCGTACGTGATTTGATGCAGTCAGAGCATTGTCAAATTCTCTAACACCAAATCTAAAGATCACTGCCTAGCTGTCTTATTCAGTTCTCCGATTTTTATAACCTCCTGAGTAGTATACAATTTGATTATTTATGTACAAGATACGTTATAACTGATGCATTCTTAAAACAATTACTTATTTATATTAATTGTCGTCATTAAACACAGTTCATCAATGATTACTGATCATTTTTATTACGTCAGAAATTAATATATCTTTTTAATCATAGATTTTAAATTTATTAAAGATTTAATATACACACAATCATTTTTCACTCTTATTTAATTATATTTTTAAAAACTACACTTAATGTTTTTATAGGTTAAAAATACAGTTATAGACACTGGGAAATTATATTAATAGTTTTTCTTAATGTGATGAAGGTTTCCATGAATAAGTTTGGATACATCTCGGTAGGTTTGCTCAGTTGCAGGTGCTGTCACTAACAAAAACTACTAGTATATATTTGGAAAATCTAAAAACTTTGCTCATATGAAGTTATTATATTTTTAGAATATAAGCTAATTTAAGAATTAATAATAATAATGATGATGACAACGACAGTAAATAGAAAATAAGAGAAGGTATGTTTATTAATAATGTAAATTTAATAATCAATAGAAAACGTAATAGTGTTTAGCTGAATGAGTTTTGAAATGTGCAATTAAAATTAGAAGTGCCTTTTTTCTACAGTGTGATTAGAAGTATAACATTTGCTTTGAAAAGGTGTACTTTGCATCAAAAACGCATTAAGACTATAAATTCAATGTTGTTTATGTTTTCTTTGGTCAAAATCATTTTTATAATTGCATACAATTTAATTATAATAATATTGAAGATAAATGAATTATTGTAGTAACAGTAGTAAGATTTAAAAAACAGTTTATTACTTACAACTCCATCTTTATGTTTAAACAATTGTTTTAAAATAAATAGGAAAGTTTATTTTGCGCGTGTGTGCATGTAATTATTAATAAATATTGAAGTGGTCACTTTAAGATAGTGAATGAGCTAAATATAGAGTAAACTTTTTATTTTTATTTTTTTTAAGTGACATAACATCGGCCGGGACGCGAACCCGCAACCCGGGCAACTGCCTGCAAATGCAAGGCAGTCGTGCTGATCTCTCGACCACCAATGCAAGACAAGATAGAGTAAACTTGTGGAAAGAAGGCGGTAGTTATAGCCATTACAAAGATAGAAAAAAATTAATAAGAATTAAATATTTAAATAATTTAAATGTATACCAATTGTATCAAATTATATGTAAATATATATGTGTGAATAAAATAAATAAACAATTTGTACATGTATAATGAATAATGTTTATTTTAGATTAAATAAATTGTTTTTAAAAAAACTTATTTCCCATATAAGTCAATTTACATTCTAATGTAAATAATTTAACATCATTAGTCAGATTCAGTCAAAGTTACATTTAAATTTTTTCTATTTTAGAGATAACTTTTTGTTTAAAAAAAGTTCTAAAATTTATTAATAGAATATAAGACAAAAGAATAAGGAATCTTTGTTATATATAAATCTCTAAAATAAATGAAGTTAATTAAAATGAAAACTAAAAAAAAGAAATATTTTGTATAATTTTATAATGATTCTGAATTAATTTAATGTTATTTGTTGGTACTTACGTATTAAACCTACTGTGATGAAAATTGAAAGTACAAATATATATTTAAATAAAGATGAATGATACACATTTATAACGTAAAAAGAAAAATAATTACTTTTTATGTGAATATTAAATAATGTTCCAATCAGAGAAAGTTGTCTCAAAAAAACGTTTTTGCTGCTAATTTTATGTTTTTAAAAAGGGATGCTTTCATTTGCATAACATAAAAATGTTCAGCCCATACCAGTGATTGTAAAAAACAATCATTTGCTTGTATTTTTTATTTATATTGCTAAAAGTTTAATTGTTTTTTTTTCATTAAATAAAGTTATGACTTGCCATTTTGTGCTAAAGAAATTGACCAATGGAGTTTGTCAAAAGATCTCCCGTGCAGGTGTTATTTTATAAGATTGTAAAGTTAAACAGTTATTTCTGGACTAATACATATGTGATAGATCACAGTAGGTCTAATATGTAAGTATCTATTTTATATGCTGCAATTGTTCAAAAGTTATTAAGTGTATAATTGTTTAATAAGTACTAAGTTTATGTTTAATAACTTTTTTTTAGTTAGATAATATGGTTGTCATCTGATCCTTCGTGTCAGCTGCCAGAGGTGCGATTTCTAGCTAAATTTCTAGAAATATGCCGTTTCTGCGCTGCACCCAAGCCTTTAAGCATTCTTTCTAAAAGAAATCCTAGAAAGATTGTTACCTCGGAGTTAAGTCTACTTTCTACGCTAAAAGGTAGAGTATTAACTCGGAAGTTAAGTCTCCTTTCTACGATAAAATCTAGAAAGAGTGTTAACTCGGCTTAGCGGCTAACAGTGTGGCTTTTTCCGATGCTAAAAGCAGAGGAAAATGCCGTAGTTGTTTGTGTCACACACTATATCGTAATGCTGCATTATGTATTTGATGTAACAATATCGTACTAGGGTGTTTATTTTGATCGTGTCAAAATTATTTAAATTTTCATCGGTACCTTGTTTTTTTTAAGACCAATCGATGTACTGTTACATTTTATCAATTTTAACAGTATCGTGATTGTTCCTCATAAATTTGTATTTCTCCTAAATTTTCGACTAGGGTGGAATAGCGTAAAAATTTAAAAATCACGCTTTGAGTCACGTTTTAGCGAGAAATTTTCCGAGACAAAAAGTACGGCTAATTCCCACAACAGAAAACTTTAAAAGATGGGAATTGCCAGACATGGGCCAGCGCTGGAATATTTCTACAGCAGAAAAAAAAAAAAAAAAACATTCTGCTGCTGAAAAAAAAGATTGGATT
The DNA here is from genome assembly GCA_028023455.1 of Epiperipatus broadwayi. Classification (NCBI taxonomy): domain Eukaryota; kingdom Metazoa; phylum Onychophora; class Udeonychophora; order Euonychophora; family Peripatidae; genus Epiperipatus; species Epiperipatus broadwayi. The sequence continues at coordinate 66,441 of JAQFVV010001137.1, forward strand.
GTGCGGCAAATATATGCAGATTTGAGGTCCGAAAACATCTGCCGACGGAAAGGTTCACTTTGTAAAGGCAAGCTTGTTTGAGGGATTCTAAATGACCTTCGTCAAATGTCAAAAATAAAACAAGTAACTTCAATTTTTATTTAAACCTACATCCCTTCTTCTCCCGATAATTGTTGGCGTTGGCAATCAAATGTAAAATAAAAGAAGTAACTAAAATTTTTATTTAAACATAGCCCCAAAAACCCCTCTTCTCCCAATAATTGTTGTCGTCGGCAATCAAACGGTCAAATAAAAGGAACATCAATTATTCTTTAATCATATAGAAAAAAAACAAAAAAAACCCTCCCACTAATTGTCCTGGCCAATCAAATGTAAACCAATCGAAGTAAGACAGTAAATTATTAGTTAAACATAACCCAAATTACTATTCGAACGTACACTGAAAAAGACTCACTCTTGTCAATCAAAATTAAAGAAACCTAGACTATTATTGTTTCATTGTCAAATCGAATATTATTTGTGAAAACCCAAATAATTTATAAATGAAAAAAAAAAAGAAAGTCAAATCAGTTTTCAATCAAATGGTAACCGATAAAAGTAACTTAAATTTTGATTTAAACATACACACGAACAAAAACAAAACGCAAAACTCTTTCTCCCAACAATTGTTGTTGCCAATCACCAAAAAACACCCACCCCTCTCACTAATTATTGTCAGCAATCAAATGTACACCACTACTAAAGTAAACTACTATTCTTTAAATGGTTACACCCCTTCTCCCAATAATTGTTGTCTACAATCGTACACACAAAAAAACACCCTTCTCAGTAATTAGTGTCGGGAATCAAATGTAAACCGATCAAAGTAAGACCGCAACTTATTATTTAAACGTAACCCAAATTACTATTTGAATCTACACCAGAAAAACACCCACTCTTGTCAATAAAAATTAAACAAACAATGACTATTATCATCCCATTGTCAAAAATATTTATTTGTAGAACCAAAACCATAATTTATAAATGAAAGGAAGTCCAATCGGTCATCCATCAAATGTAAACTGATAAAAGTAAAGGTTTTAAATTTTATTTAAACATAAACACACACGCGCGAAAAAAAAAAAACAACACTTCTCCCAATAATTGTTTTCGGCAATCAAATGTAAACCTATCAAAGTAACGTAAATTATTATTTAAAGATCCATCATAAAACCCCGTTCTCTCTTGAATATTGTCAATCCAATTTTACAAAAACGGTAATATTATTTTTTTTTAAAAAAAAACACAAATTACTATTTGAACACACACCAAAAAAGACCCTTTGGTAAAAAAAAAAAAAAAAAAAAACTATTATTATCCCATCGTCAAAAATATTATTTGGGAAAAATAATTCAGAAATGAAAAAAAGTAAACTTTGTAAACAAACCAAAAAAAAGTCAATATTAATAGAGAATCGCTATCCCGGGAACTATATATTAATGTGTTTTTCAGTTAGAAATCGCGCCTCTGGCGGCTGACACGAAGGAGCAGATGACAACCGATAATATTTTTGTAAATCCTATTTTTAAAAAAAGCTTTTTGTTTAAAGTTAGAGATGAGAAAGCACTGAGATTGAGAATTCAAATACCAAAATATCAAAGCTTAGTATTATGTAAAAAAAAAAAACAATGAAGTAAAAATGTTTAAAGTTTTATGAATCTATTATGAGGCAAATGTATTGATATTAAAGTGGGAGAAAAGGTCACAAAAGCAAATAGAATGAAGTCAGAAATAATTTAGTTGAATTTAGTATGAATGTATAACTAACCCAAAATACCCATTTCCTCATTGTCAGCCTCATTCAAACATGTGACTGAAATACCTCTCAAATTTTAATGTTAACCCTTCTGCCTGAACAATTTAAATAACCAAATTATTAAAATTCTATATTTTTTATTTCTGTTAAATAAATTGGTATTATTCACAAATTATTTACAATTTTCAATTTATTCCTTAGAAAGTTAATTTTAAACAAAATAAAATAAATTTAGTCTATTAACTTTATAAATAAACAAAAAGCAATAAGAAACTGAAACAATAACCAGAACAAAAAATTCCATTTTAGACTCTAATGCAAAATAAATATTTCTCAAGAAATAAACTTAATAACCACATTTTATTCAGTTATTAAAATAATTTTTACTAAGGCTGTAACCTCAAGAATGTGTGTGTAAAAATGTGATAGTAGGGACCTCTACAGGTCTTAACCACAAGCTTACATTCCAATGTAAGCTTGTGGTTAAGACCTGTAGAGGTCCCTATTATCGCATTTTTATTCGCACACTCTTGAGGTTACAGCCTTAGTAAATATTACTTACGTAATCAATGCACAGTTAAATAAATTTAAAATAATTTTAGAAAATTCAAAATTTATTTTATAATTGTAAAAAATAGTAAAAAATACCATTACAATTTCAGTAAAATTGTTTCTGCTATAAACTTTCTTTTTGATCCAGGTTAGATCATTTCTAATTGATTTATTTCTGCTAAAATACAAAACTGTTCAAATAAAATCGATATATAACCATTATACACTCATAAATAAATAAATAAATTATTTAATTTATCAAAAATAAAATAAACAAATAATTTTCAATTTCCATATTTTAAATAAAAGCGACAGTCATACAAAACAATGACTAGATTGAGCCCAACTAGAGATCATTAGTTTTACTTGCAATACTATTTTCAGTATTTTTCTTGGCTAAAAATTCCATCTTCTTTTCTTTACTTTATTTTTTTCTATAAATGATACTCACATCTAATAATAACAAATATATACTTACTTTGGTTAAAGTTTTTGTCACTAAATATGGAGAATTGTTAAAAGAATACTAAAGAATATCCACAAAGTGGTCACACTAAACCAAAGTGCATACTTCGCAATATTATGTAGTTTAATAATAAAAAGTTAAACATTTTCCAGTACCATAATCTCAGAATTAAACTAAATGATGAATTATTATATACTGATTTAATTTCAGCAAATAACCGAAGAAAATACTTCCTTAGGAAAGCTATTTTTTCCCAATCATCTCATCTTCAAAGCACAAAATATTTGTTGTACATATATTTGTTTTCAAACTCATAATGTATTGTTAATCATTCAAAAAGTTTCAAATCTCATAGATTATATGCTATAATTTTGGCATTAATAATCATAAAAAAACTAGAAGAACACCATTAAGAACAAAAACATGGAAGAAAGAATATGGGTTTATTCTTTTCTTTTTTAAACTTTGAAGAAAGAACTTTTTTCTCTCTAGAAAAGTATTGCAATTTTTCTCATCCTTAATAGTCAATATCTAACATTGTATTATTATATTTATATGCATTTGATGGGTATTAGAACAAACAGAATAAAGTTTTGTTATGTGTAATTAGAAAGAAAGAATAGATCCCACTTTCTCGCATTTTTGTTATTTTAAAATAAGTTAATTAAATAATAACTAAAACACAGGCTTATTATATACCTGTATCTACATATGTAATATATAGGGTATATGAGCACAGACTTTCACATGACTATCACTCTCCACTCTATCTAATAACACTGATACACTTAAGCACATATATGCTGAAAAGATAAATAATTACCAATATACGTATTTCATGCTAAACCAGCAATCATAATATTTATTCTAAATTTATAAATTTATCCAAAAATTTAAATTGCATCAATCCTTCCAAATTTACCACTATAATTTATATATATATGAAATGTGTTATCCATTTTACAAATCTATCTCTTTAGCATAATCATTTAGATAACATTACATTCACCATCAATAACAATTAAACTGATATTTATTTTATGAACTAATCAAATGTTTAAATATTTTAAAATTAAATTAGAATTTTATTCATTTATAAAAGATATATAATTTAGAAAACTTTATAATTATTTATTAGAAATTTTAAAATTCTAAATAAAACAAAAGGAAGTTTTATTAGAATAATAAAATTCTATTTAGAAAGTAATAAACTTTGCTCACTAACATTATACATAATATTAAATCAATCATGTTAAATATAAGAATACTCTCATTCCAGCTACAAGATAAAGACTTTGAGAAAATAAGATCAACTAGAATGACTGCTTTATTTTCAAATCTAAATGCACTTATATAGGGTCAATGTTAAGTGTCTTGAAACAAGAGTATGAATATATTAAATCATTCATTTTACATCCATTTCTTTTGATAATCTTATTAACATAACAACAAAATCAAGTTATATGTCACATGACTGAATTTAAACAAGCTTGTATTACAAATGTTATATAAAGAGCTCACAAATAAGCTCTTAACAAGCTTATTAACATGCATGAATTATTATAATTTACTTTGTGCTAATATTAGATGTTAAACTATGTAATAATCAATGAATTTTCCTAGCATCATGTTAAACTGTAAATCTCTTTATAAGGTAATCACTAGTGTTACACATAATATTAAATCAATGATGTTAAATATAAGGATACTCTTGTTCTAACAACAAGATAAACACTTTGACAAAATAAAAATGACCATCTTATTTTCAAACCTAAATGCACTTACATAGGCTAAACTTAAATGTCTTGAAACAAATATCAAATATATTGTCATTCACTTTACATCCATTTCTTTTAATAATCTTATTAAAACACATAAAATATTGTGATTTATTTCATGTTAATATTAGAAGTTAAACTCTGTAATAATCAATAATTTTTTTTTCTTAAAATAATTGATTTTATTGAAATAATTTTACAGGGTAGAATTATTTACACTAGCAATAATACATTTCTTATTACTTGTTTTATGAGAACTAGGATGAATGCTTCAATTTGTCGGGAGTTTGATGATTTGCCAAGTTTCCTTATACTGTTTCCTGGTGCTAATTGTTCATCTTTAAGCTTGATCTTCTTGATTTTGGCAAGAATTTGTTTTTGTGGGTTAATGATGGAATGACCAAAGATGTGATCACATCTAATTGTCCAGATAGCATAATTTAACGTGATAGAAAGTCTTGTTTTTGTGAAATTGCCTGCATTGATGATTTCTCACAAATCAAATATTTTGTTTTTGTCAAAGAGCATCCACTTGTTGATGAGGATTCTGTACATTCCAAGAACTGAACATCCAAAGAGAAGATGTGGAAAATTTTCATCTTCTCTGTTACACAGTTGGCAGATGAGGCTTATTTTGGAGTGTCCTCTAATTTTACTAGCATAGTGTCAGATTATTAGCATGAAGTAAATTACAATATTTCATATGTGGTAATAAGATTTTCAAAAGATATATATATATATATATATATATATTTATAAAGATATATATATATATATATATATATAAAGTGATATAAGTGCATTTAGATTTAAAAATAAGATGATTATTCTTATTTTTAAAGTCTTTATCTTGTGGCTGGAATGAGAGTATCCTCATATTTAACATCATTGATTTAATATTATATATGGTACTAATGATTAAGATTGATTATCTTCTAAATAGAAGAATTACAATGTGACAGTGTGCTAGTAAAATTCATTAATTATTAGAGTAATAAAAGTGAATTAGAGTAATAAGATTAAATTGATCTATTATATTATAGCATGGCATGGCATCCTTGTGAATATGAGTCTTTTAAAAAAATTATTATATTTAATGCATATAGGATTTTGGAAATATTTATAAAAGTTTAATTTCACAATTGCATATATATTTTATTCTTTATGGCCAAGACAAATTGAGTCAAGATAATTAAATGATTTTAAAATATTAATAACATTTTCAATCATACTTGCTTGAAAAGGATTTATTTACAGATAAAATGTGTAAATGAAAGCTTCAATGTGGTTGCAGCTCAATAATATGGATTGTTTTCACAATAAGTGCATTTATTATATATATTGCTCAATATTGTATATGTGCATTTGAAGAAGATGTCAATATAACTGCAATGTTATAGTCATATGATCCATTTGAAGAGAAATGTTTTTATTTACATATTTTTTGTAAGTACAGTTATAATAATGATATATTTTCTAGAAGTTAATTGTAACCAGGATACAATTGTATCCCACTATTTAAATTGAAATAAAGAAATTAATAGTGTTCAAATGTAGATGCATATTTTATAATTATCCACAGGATGCATAGAATTTATCTCTGCCCATGTAATGATCTTTGGTTATGTATATTCAAGATTTCAACATATGCAGTTAATTTGATGATGCCTTTAGAAACAGAAATAGTTGCAAAGTTGTATCTGTTTGTTACAGAAGAAAAGCAAATATATTTAGCTGATCCAGATGATGTGAAATTAATTATAAAGTTATAATAGATTTTAAGGCAGCTATATTTACTGCAATATAGTTATTGAAATTAGTTTTTAGGACACTATAATATATATTAGTCAAGATATTAAATGAATACATTAATAGAGACTTATACAACGTGTATGTGTAAAGTATTTTTATTATTTTAATGTATGTTTGGTAATTAATTTTAATTATGCAATCTATTTTTTTTATTTCTGAAATATCTTTTTATTATACTAGATGCTTTCTCCATCATTAGTTATTTGTGAACCAAGGGTGTAACTAAGTACTTAAGAATAGAGGAGAATACAATTATGTATAAAATGCTTCAATTTTTGATAGTGATAATTAACGAAATATCATAATTAATTTGCTATTATTTTTATAACCAATCTTGATGGAAAAGGTAAATAGGAAAAATGTATTAGATTATTTTCATATCATTTTCTAAGTCATGGATGAACTTACTGATATTTAACTAAAAAAGGGAAGAATAATTTATATATTACTATGATAAAAATTCAATCATATTTTCAGTATGAAATATCAATATTAAAACTTCACCAAAACATGTATATTTTCTAGATAGCAACCAAATAAACCTGATGCATTTTTCTGATGTTTCAGGACATGTCTTCCTTCACATCTTCTTATATTGATCTTAAATAGCTAATAAATCAGAATGCTAAAATGGAACATCAGGAAACCATTATATAATATATACATATAAAAATGAAATAGTCAAGCGTTGTTAGCCGAGAGGTCAGCGCAGTTGCCTTGCAAGCAAGCAGTTGTTTGCAGACAGTTGTTGCAGGTTCGCCTCCCGACCAATACTATGACATATAGAAAAAAATGAAATAGTTAAATAATTATTTTCTTCTAAACATTTAAAATATGCATTACCATAAAAGAAAAAGTAGCGTAAAATATTGAATATTATCTACTTATTTACCACATGTGGTGCAAATTGACTGAGCAGAAACTAGCTGAAAAGCTTATAAACTTTATATTTAAGTATAAATTTATGTTTTAATATATATTTTATTGACTATCAAATAATTATTACATATAGTTTCTATTTAATACATGATTTAACAAATGATGAAAAAATACATAAGATTTAAATAAAATTTATGCATCAAAAATAATTAACACTAATATGTAATTTAAAGTAAATAAGATATAAATCCACAAAGCAAAGTTAATGCATGTATTTTCCTGTATTTTTGGCATAACACTAGATTTCATTGGAAGTATTTCTAATCCTTGTTTCACGTTGTTTTTATAATTCATTGCAATGAAGGTTGCACTGTGCAATATTTTTTCCCTGTGGATTTGAAAAATTTGGGTCAAACATCGTTTTATTTTTCCCATTAATTATGACTTTATAAGTGTATTGGTACTTTTTTTACTTTGACTTGTGGGTTTATGAGTATCAATTGCTGTTAAGAATATGAGTTGTTCTTTATTAGCGGGAGAGACTGTAGTCTAATGTTTGGGCTTCTCATTGGAGCTATTATTTTTCTCTCTACTGGTATCCTTAAATTTGATTTTTTTTGGTAATTGATTATTCAGTCTCAATTTTTCTACTGCATTTAGTTGTTTATAGAGTTCTAAGTCTACAGCTTTTTCATTCACTTTTTGTAGTTTGTCTTCTTTGATTTTTCTTTTATTTTTATTATTTGCTTGTTTTTATTTTGACAAGCTTATATTCTGTTTCATCATCTTTAGACATTCAATTGTCAGGACTGTAAGTGTCTTTGTTTTCACTATTAACACTATCACAGTTGTCACATGATCATCTTTACATATAGTGAGTTTGCCTGTTTTAATAACTATCACAGTCACTTATGAAATTATTTGTAATTGATCCTGAATTGATATTAGAGCACATATTTCTTTCTCTAGGTACTGGATAATTAATAGTTATGAGTACTAATATTTTATTAAAGTTTTATTAACTAAGTAACTGAAGTCATTGTAGATTTAATCATCTGAATATCCACTAAATCTTCATTTTCTGGAGGGGATTGGTGACCTTTATGACATTTTAAGTTTTAAAGTTTACAGTTATGGTTTAGATATTGTTTTATTTAATGGGTTCTGTCTTGATTAAGGAAACATTGTGATGATACACTTCTGAAGGTGATGATAGGTCTGAGATATTCCTGGCATGATGAGTTAGTATATATGTTTTGTTCAGTCTGAGATTAAATGTTGTTGTATTGGTGAGAACAGGAACTACAGCTCATTCTTCTAATAAGTATTTAAAGTTGCATATTTTATCATATGGATTAAGAAGGCTTTGCAGATCATCTTTTGTAAAATTTATATGGAAGTTTTTTATCTACCCTGAAAGTGAAAGCTGACTATTAGTATCAGTAAAACAGATGATTTTATCATTTAGATATTTGACATTTGTTTTATGTGACATTGTGAAATTCAAGAATTAAATATCTATTGGTTGGATGGTCTAGGATCTTACATTCTCCAGTTTTTTTCTGTTAATAAGTTGTAAAACTTCTCTGTCAGAAATTTCATAAGTGAAATATTTATGTTAGTGATAGAGATAATCACAGTTTTTTCATTATTGAACTTCTGAAAAGATTTGAGCACAAACACTGGTACAGTTGAGTTGAATTTATCATTTATGATCGAGTATTATTCATTACTTATTTTCGGAAGATTTACATTTTTTGAATCACAATACCAACATTTTAATTTTTCTCATTATCTAAATTGGAAAATTTTAGCTAAATTTTCATTTAGTAAAGTCTTTTGTTCAATGGGATTAGAAGATAATATTACAGCTCCATCATAAGAGCTGACTTCCTTAATGCCTAGAAATAATTTAAGATGTCCCCTTGGTATTTATTATATTAAAGTTCGCCATGACATTATCAATAGTATTATTTGAGTTACAAGTTTCCTTAGCTATCCTATTTCTGCAACGTTAATTTACACGATCTGTTAATTGAATAATTGGTTTAAGCAATGAGTTAAAATTAAATACTTTAGAATCAATGGTAGATTTTTTTTAAAAAAATGACATTTATTTTAAAGAGACATTTTAAAGAAAAATAAATGTCTTTTAAATAATTTAGATAAAATAAATAGCTCTTAAAAGGACTTACCTTATCCAGATAAATTCCTATGAATGCTGGTATAGGTTTGATATAGTATAAATGAATATTTAAGTATAAATTTATACTTGATTATTTTATAATTTATGTAAAAACCAGATTTATTTAGTTTATAAGTTATCATTAAAAAATGAATCAAATCATTTGCATCAGCCGATTGTCATTTATTAACTTAAAATTTTGACAATATAATATTTCAATTATAATGGAAAATGCAATCTATAAACAATAAATTGTTATTAAATACAATTTATTATAAGTAATGCCTTGTGCAAATTTATATAATTTTTTTGCATGAAGTATTGAATTTTATAACTTTTAGAATGCATTATAGAAAAAGAAACTATAAGATTATACAAGGAAGATAAAAGAATTGTAGATTTTGTGTGATTACAATAAATTTAATAATAATAGCAAATTATTTATAGTATATGTCATTAAAGTGGACGAATATTTTTATTTTTTAATCCATTTTAATGAGCTTAAAATAATGTTTTTGTTTTATTTTAAAAATAAATAAAAGGAATAAATAAATGAAACTGATATTATGCAAATAAAATATATTTATATAATATATGCATTACAGAGAATATACCAATAACTCAAACAAGCTCTTAATTAATAAGTGCGGTATGAGAAAATATTTAAAATCTCTATCCAGAACGCTCTCATCTCCAGACCAACTGTTTCAAGCTTATGGCTCACGTCTATCTCCAGACCAACTGGTTTCGGGCTTATGGCTTACGTCTAGTGTCCGAATATTCTAGCTCTCCAATGACATGAGCCATAAGCTCAAAACCAGTTGGTCTGGAGATGAGAGTGTTCTAGATAGAGATTTTAAATATTTTCTCATACCGCACTTATTAATTAAGAGCTTGTTTGAGCTATTGGTACACTCTCTGTATTGCATTATTGTAACTACATGCTTATAAAAGTAATGTCACGTTATATATGACTTGCTTTATTAATTATTTCAATATCGACTGCACTTTAAATATTATTTACATATATTGCTGCAAATTTATAACATCGAAAACTACTGCGTAGTAAATCGAAAGATTTCATGCTGTATGTTCATAATTTGAACTCAGTGAGTTAAATGTGAAGATATTTAAGATTCACACTTTCAAATATAAGTACTTTGGACTGGCTTGGATATATATAAAGACAAGTAAAGAAGAGAGTGGAACCGCTCTTTTCTTATTAAATTCTCTGTCCCAGTGCTTAAGATTTGATTGGCTAGTTGTAGTCACAAGCGCTTGAGAAATTTGCACTCTCTCAATTATTTTATTAATTATTATAATATATGCTTTAGTATATAGACTTGTTTTGAAATATGTATTGAAGCAGTTAAATCCAAAGTTGTGTGTGTGCTTAAAACCAAGCAGTACTATATAAAAATAAAAAAAGTTTATAATAATAGCAGTTCTAGTCTTAACAAGAATGAAGATTATATAAAGCTAGTCATTTGGGGTATATAAATAAATAATTGATGACTATATCAAGATTATCATTCACAATAATGATGAATGATTTATGATCCTAAACCAGTAATAAAATAATAAGATTTATATTTTAAATTAAACTTTGTTTTATATTTGTCATATTATTTTGTATATTAAATTAATGAACATTCAATTCATATTTTATTTACAACAGACATACACATATATGAAAGTAGATGTATATTTGAAAAAATATATGCTAAAGTGTGCTTGTACATGTATGTGTGTTTTTTTGTTTTTTAGAATTTTAAATACTAACTTTCATATAGATGTTTATTTAAATAAAATATTTGAAGAAAATTTATTTGATATATTAAAACTATTTAATATTTTATTATTCAAAACTATAATGAGTCAAACAAAATTGCAATAGTGCTAAAGAAAAATTCCAATTATATGAGAAAAATAACAATAAATTTTATAGAGTTATAATTATTTATTGAGCAGGCAAAAAGTATATGTAAATACTTTTAAGACAGGCTATAACCTGTATCAAATGCACCTTGAAATTTATAATAGTCAAGCCATATCTTTATTTTGCCGGTAGAGAGATCTCTCAAACCATGACACAAGATAGCAACTTTTATAAAGATAAGAGTGGCACTTATTTTTAACCTAACTTTCTACTTATATAGGTCAATCTGAAGCACCTTGATTTGGGAGCATAAAGCTGTTGTTCTCACCACTGTTTAATATTTCATGAATATCAATTTGTAAAGGGAAATAGTGGTTTTAAAAATAAGGAGACTAAGAGTTTCATGCTCCCAAATTAAGATGTTTTCAGATTGGACTATATAAGTGAAAAGTCAGGTTAAAGATAAGATGGTCACTCTTATCTTTATAAAAATCACTACCTTGTGTCATCGTTTGAGAGGTTCCTCTATCAGCAAAAATAAATATATTGCTTGACTATTATAAATTTCAAGGTGCATTTGATACAGGTTATAGCCTATCTTAAAAGTATTTAATAAATGTTATATAAAAAGAGGGGGGTATTATTAGTTAATTATTAAAGTATTGAAAATTTCATTATTGTTTTCAATGAATCTTAAATCAAATCAAAATGAGTCTGCATGCCAAAGTCTATGTTAAACTTATACACTCATATTCAAATGCTAAGACAATCTTAATCACAGTATGTTTATTTTAAAAAATATATTATAATTTATTTAAAAACTGTTAAACTTCCTATTTAGTTTAAGTTATATATAAAAAAAGATTAAAAAGATAATTTTAAAATAATGATTTTATATAAACAGTCCATTAAAAAGTAAAAAAATAACAAAGTAATAATCTGTATGATAAAAGCATTTGGTGCCTTTATTATTCTTATGATTTATTTAAGCCTTAAGTGCTTTTATCATGTGATTATTACTTTGTTGTTTTTATACTTTTTAGTGGGCTATTTACATGAAAACATTATTTGGAAAAAATATTTTTTAATCTTATTTTATTTTTTAGTCATAAATGAAACATAATTTCAATTTAAATAAAATAATTTTCTTCATGAGTCTTTTTATTATATTTCTTGTTCTTTCCACAAGAGAGTGTCTGCTATCAACAATTTTGATAGTTGCACTCCTTTTAATTTTGGAAATGAAAACAAAAAATTCTAACCTTTTTTTACACATTTATTTTTTTTTTTTACAAAATATGTAAGAAATATTAATTATTTTAGAAAAATAATTCAAATTTTAGTACAAAATATTTACTTATAATAAAATTAAGTAAATTAATATTAACCAAATTTTAATTTATATATGTAATATTACTATTGATTCGGTTGTTAAGGAGTTTTTGTTTTGGAGGGGGGAATTAAGGTTGTGAGTTTGATTTTAAATGAGACCAGATTTTTTTTAATTGTTAAAAATTCAAAAAGTAGGACATCCTGACAGAAATACAGATAGAACAATTTAATATAAAAACATTAATTTGGAAAATTTGTGTTATAAAACTATTTTGAAAGAATCTATTAATAATTTAATTGCTAAGACAAAATTAAGCTGTATAAATGATATTCAGTATTTTTCATTCAGAGAATATTAGTCTTACATTCCTACTACCAATATGAAAATAGCAATTATGACATCATCATTTATGAACTTTCAATAAATTTTTTAAGTGACATTTTTGAACATCAAAATAAAACAAAAGTTATGAATTTACTCAATAAAAATTTACACTATCTTACATTTACTAAAATTCTATATCCAAGACAATGCATTTATAGAAATATACCATTTAAAGGAAAAATCTTAAAATTATTGAAAAGCAATAAGATGTTTCAGGAATAAGCAAAATTATAAAACCAAAAAAAATTACTTCTATTTGATCATAGTATAATATGCCTGCATAAGACTAATAAATTGTTATGATTAAAGACTCTTGGAAAACTCAAAAATTAAAATAACCTCTTCTATTAGTAAAATTGAAGGATTGTCATGGATAAAATCTGAAAGGAAATATGTGCATATATATACAATCAACACAATACAATATTATATTCAACACCATACAATATTGTGAATATGTATATTATTCGATCCAAGAAAATCATGAAAAATTAATAAGAGAAATCACAAAGTCTGTAGGTAAACCTTTTTTTAATTTTAACAGAACTGAAATAACATATTTTACAAATAATTTTAAATGAAATAATATAACAACAAAATTTATTTATTTTAATGTTTAAATACTTTGTGAAGGAAATCATATAATATCTAAATTAAATATATAAATGATTATAGATGAGAGAATATAATCATTAAAATAAGTGAATTTTAATTATAATATTTATATTTATGTAAATCTGCTAGTGTTACAATATTTATATTTAAATAAGCATTTATTTTTATAGTGCATAGTTGAATAGAAATATACTTATTAATTCATATTCATTAAGTGATGCATCTAATTTAAATTTATTTTTGTATAATAATAATATATAAAAATTTAAAATATTCAGATGACAATTACTATATTACTGTATAAATTTTATAGTAGGATTAATTCATCATATAAAAAAGAGTTAGAAAATTTAGTTAATCATTGAAAATTTGTCTGAATGTTTGTGGGGATGTCATTTCATTTGTAATTATATGTTGGATTATTTCCATCATTTAGTTCTAACTGTTAAATGTTTTTTAGAAAAATTCAAACTTTATTTAAATATCTGAACTACATTCAGCTTCTAGTAATAAATTACACATATATTAACTATAACAAAACTTTTTAAATCACATGACCACCATCTCTTATGCTTGTGTATAACTGTTGTTAAAACAGGCAAAACTCACTATACGTATTGCCACACACAGCAAGCTAGAATAATCAATGGATTCCAGAAGGCTTGTGCATAAAATCCCCATCTAGTGCCTACTCATCAAATATCCCCAGACTAGTTTCTGGCTTGTGGCCTTCGTCAGTGAAGTGCCTTAGATCTGGGAGCACTGCACCTAGATCTTAGGATCCTAAGATCTAAGTGCACTGCTCTCAGATACAAGGCTCCTCACTGATGAAGGCCACAAGCCAGAAACTAGTCTGGGGATATTGGATGAGTAGGCACTAGATGGGGTTGTTATGTACAAGCCTTCTGGAATCCATTAATTATTTTAGCTTGCTGTGTGTGGCAATACATATAGTGAGTTTTGCCTGTTTTAACTTTTTAAATGGTAGTATTCTCCTTCTTCATGTGTTGCAGCCTTGAACCTAGAGCATGGAAATCAAATTGGTAATCTGTTAATTTGTAAATACTGAATTTAAGAAAACTCTCTTATCAATCAGGTTAGTTTATTAAAATGATATCTTAAAGTCAATATTCTTGAATCTAAATTTAAATGTTAGTACTGTTACTGGTCAGGACAGCAAAAAGACATGTGTATAATAATATCATTCAAAATGTTGTGATCTTAAACTATCAAAGATCATATGATCACCATTCTTTATGCTTTTACAAGCTGTTTTTCACAGATGCAAAACTCTCCATACATTACTGCCACTCAATGCAAGCCAGAGTAATCAATGGATGCAGGAAAGTTTGTGCACAAAATACCTACCAAATGCCTACTCATCCAATATTCCCAGACTAGTTTCTAGCTTGTATCTTTCATCAGTGCTGCAGGGTTGCATTGGATCTTAAGATCTAGGTGCAGTGCTCTCAGATCTGAGATTCCTCACTGATGAAAGTCACAAGATAGAAACTAGTCTGGGAATATTGAATGAGTAAGCTCTAGATAGGAATTTTATGCACAAACCTTCCTGCATTCATTGATTACTCTGGCTTGCACTGAGTGATGCTACTGTATGGAGAGTTTTGCTTCTGTGATGTTGTGATGTATATTAAAGTGTGACTTATTCCTATGTAGCATCATTAATTGATTGCATGTATTTGAAAAGCTTAAATAAAGTTTAAGTTTTTCTAAAAACATTTAACAATTAGAAATAGATGATGGAAATAAGCCAATATATAACAAATTAATCATTGTATATGTCGTTCGATCTAATTAAGGTAATTCTAAATAAAAGTAAGCAAATTGTGTTTAAAAATGTAATTTAAAATAAATATTTAAATATACAATAAAATGAAGTTAGAATTTCATTTATAACTAATAATTAGATCAATGTGCCAGAAAAGTATGCTTTAAAAAAAAAAAGTAATAAGAATGTCGTAATTTATATAAATAAAATCTTTATATTCAAATCTTCAATACCATTGATGCCCAGCTACCTTACTTGTAAATAAATAATATTTTATTTCATCTAACATATATAACAAATGTAATCAGGAAAATGCAAAATTAGGCAAAACTATCTCAATTAACTGACTTTCTAAAAATAAAAAAACTGTTTTAAATTTATTTTGTTATTCTATATTCAATAAAAATTGCAATTAAAATTAAAACCAAAAATAAATGATCATGAAACAATAACTGCTCCATTAAACATCACATGATCACCATTTCTTATGCTTGCTTATAACTGTTATTAAAACAGACAAAACTCTCCATATGTATTGCCACTCCTGCAAGCCAGAGTAATCAATGGATGCCAGAAGGCTTGTGTGTAAAATTCCCCATCTAGTGCCTACTCATCCAACATACCCAGACTAGTTTTTGGCTTGTGGCCATGGTCAGTGATGAGCCTTGGATCTGAGAGCACTGCACCTAGATCTTAGGATCTAATGCAAACCTCCAGCAGCCACTTTTTCTTAACTACAAAACTATAAGTGTTAAATTGAAAACACCATAATATTACAATCCAAGCTCATCAGCTTATATAGTCATAGATAGGAATTTTATGCATAAACCTTCTGGCATCCATTGATTACTCTGCCTTTCAGGGAGTGGCAATACATATACAGAGTTTTTCTTGTTTTAACTGCTCCATTAAAGATAAAGACACCTTGGGAATATTGATTTCATTTCACCTTGACTAATATTAATAATTCAACCTACTCAATTTGTTATATGACTTCATTCCAAAAACCTAACTATCTGCCTTTCTCAAAATATTAATCAAACAATAAATAAAAAGCATTGTACCAATCAACAAAATAATTCTCCCAATCAGAGAAACAATATTTCAGTATATACAGACATTAACCCTAAAAAATATTCAAAAAATAAAATAGATTTTTTCCCCTCATGCATCATAGTATCAGCCAGGAAGCGAACCCTCTAACCAGGGACAACTGCTTGTAAAGCAGCTGTCACTGACCTCTCGACCATATAATTCTTAAAATATAGGAAAAGGGGAATGAATCTTTAACCAATTGAGATTTATTAATATCTTTAAAAATAAAAACAATGAACTATTCCTCTAAAGTAGAAAAATCTGCACTCATTCATAAAATGTGACAAAAATGAGCAACAACATATTAAGTATCACGTAAAACAATATCTAGAGAAGAATTAGCTAAAATTATACCATTTAATCCACCAATAGTAAACATAAAAACATCATATTGCTCATAATAAAGTAGTCTCATATCTTTAATCCATGTAAAGTAGAAAATCAAACTAAATTTCTTAAGCCTAAACAGAACTGCAATAATCATTAATGCATTCATAAAATAAGTCAAAGTATCAACATCTATTACAAATATCAACATGTGATATGCTCATAAAATAAACTTCAATAACTCAATAGACAATATTGTATAAAACATTTCTAAAGAATCAAAAAACTTGCTTTCTTCCCTATAATAATTAATAATATGTGAAATCACTCCAAAAACAGATAAAATCAAAATATAAATCTCAGGATGGATAAATAATTAAATCAAATGCTGATACAAAATTGAATCACTACTCCTATTGGATAAAAAAATTCTGATATTAATGAAAGTACTGCAGCAATTTTAATTGATTAAACAAAAAAAAAGGAATTTTCTCAAAAACTATTACATGTGTATGCATACTGATTATAATTATAAAATAAAATTAATGCATTTAAAATTTAAAAAATTAGCAAAATATATAAAAAAAATCATTAAATCTACTGAACCAACACAATGGATTAAATCTCATGATAAAGGTGGATATACTGCTCAACAAGTTCACAGAAGTACTTAATAATAATAGAAGATGAAGAAGGTAATAGTCAAAGTCTTAACTTATTTAAATAAGTAAATGCCTGAACAAGTTCTTTAACATTAAAGGAATTAATCAATTCTGAAATCCACCATTCATATTTGGTTTAACGATAAAAAAAAGGCATCACAAATAACAGTAAATAATTGATAATTTTCTTATTTTCTATTATTACCAAGTCGGTATGAATTCACAACCTGAATGAAATTCCAACTTCAAAAATAAAATATACCAATATTTTTATGAATTGTTGAAAATATTCACCACATTAAAAACATGAAATCCCCATTGGAATAACAGACAATATTATTACTATCCTAATTATCATCATCCATCTTAAAACACTATTTTCTTTCAAAATTCTCATTTATAAATATTTTTCTCTATAAAACATTATCTTAACATAGGTTAATAGAATATAATGATATAATTTAATAAACATTTCAAAAAACACCATCACAAACAGGCCAAAAACTCTCCATATAGTAGTGCCACCTTGTGCTAACCAGAGTAATCAATAGATGTCAGAAGGCTTGTGCATAAAATCTCTATCTAGTGCCTACTCATCCAATATTCCCAGACTAGTTTCTGGCTTGTGGCATTCATCAGTGAGGAGCCTTGGATCTGAGAGCACTGCATCTAGATCTTAGGATCTAATGCTTCTCACTGATGAAGGCCACAAGCCAGAAACTAGTCTGGGGATATTGGATGAGTAAGCACTAGATAGGGATTTTATGCACAAGTCTTCTGGCATCCATCGATTATTCTGGTTAGCACAAGTGGCACTACTATATGGAGAGCTTTTACCTGTTTACTAACAGTTATGTGCTAGCATGAGATGGTGATCATGTGATGTTTAGTGGTTTAACACCATCATTACCACTATAAATTCATTTTTTTTCTTCTTAAAATTAATTAGCAGTCCAAATAATATCATCATTACAATTATAAATTCATTTTTTCTTAATAAAATTTCATTACTACAACTCATCTAAAGAAAATATCATTGAAAAACAATTTATTTTTATATGAAGAAAACTAAATAAACATCTGCTTAAAATACATAACTCTCTTCAAATAAAAAAATATTCTTTGTATAATTTTTTATTTCAAAAGATTTATTCTCATAACAACATAAAACCTATATTATAAAATTTAAACATTTTGAATCATCATAATTGCAATAATTATATATTATTAATCTTCACATTATTAATTGATTTAATCCTCCAAATCTTTCAAACTTCATTATTATTACTATTATCAACACTATTATTAAATTATCAAACTTCTGAACAGTTATTATTAAAATATATTATTTTTATCTCAAGTTTTCCATTATGTCGGGAAATCAAAAATGAAAAAATCAACCAATTTTGAAAATTAAAATATTTTATTTCTCTCTCATATATTTTTCTTCTGATTAATAAGGTTATAATATTTAACCCATTTATTTCTAAATCAATCCAAATAAATATACACAATCTTATCCATAACTAAATCAACAACCTTAATAATAATAGCATATAAAACTTATAAAAAATTCACAAGTGCTTGACACTTAAACTTTAGAAATTTAAACTATATGTTAAATATAATGTTATATGTTAAATAATCTTTTGAATTCATAATTCAAAAATAATCCAATAAGTCAAAAAACTAAAGGCCTTCAAAACTTTAATTAAAATCTATGTAGTATATAATACATTTAATTTCTATTTAACCACTAAACATCACAGGATTACCATTTCTTATGCTTGCTCATAACTGTTACTAAAACAGGCAAAACTCTCCATACAGTAGTGCCAGTCATTGCAAGCCAGAATAATCAAATGGATATTGAATGAGTAGGCACTAGATAGGGATTTTATGCACAAGCCTTCTGGCATCCCTTGCTTACTCTGATTTGCACTGAGTGGCACTACTGTATGGAGAGTTTTGCCTGTTTTAATTTCTATTTAAGATTACATAAGATATTAATAACAAGATAATCTCTTTCTTTTTTTAATTATTTTTATAAGATTAAATATTAAAGTAATTTTACAATGTTGAAAAAATAAATATAAAATCTACACTATAAACAGCATCTAAGAATAAAATCTAACTAATTACTATAAAACACGTTGAACTTTATAAAATTAATAAATTTAAAATGCATATTAGCAGCAATTATCCAAAATCAAAGTAATTTTAACTTTGAAAACAAATTCATTATTCTCTTTTCAGCCATCATTTTTAAGAAAAAAACATTCAAATAATAGTCAAGATGAACAATGGAGTCATAATAAACATAACTCATGTACAGTCATCATCTACACATAGATCTATTAACTCTTCTAAAAACAAAAACTAAACTAATTATCAACTAATGAATATACAACCATCAGCCTAATTAACTCAAATATCCCAATCAAACTTAATTTAATAAACAACTCATTAAATTTATAATTAATCATTTTACAAATTCTAGAACACTAAATAATTTTATATCTGCACAACTTAACGTTATTAAATAAGGATTTTATGTCTCGACATGCATTTTGGTATAGAAATATAAATACTATACATAAGTAACTTTGCCATAAAGCTAACATACATATTTTTTAATAAAATATCACATTTACTAGACATATAATAAAATTTCATCATCACAAAAATTAACGAAGTATTCAAATACTAATACACTCTTATAATTGCAATTAACAAAGTAAAAGAAAAAATAATATATTAAACAATAAATAAACTACTGCCTGAAGTCATTCAGGTTGACATCATCAAACCTATATCAAAATAATTGTTGAAATTTAAAAAAAACTCAAACAGTACATAAAATAGTAAACTATTTAATTACTTTTTTTTTAGTAAACTAGTTAATGAAACCAAAAACAAAACATTTAACAAAAAAATCATAAAACAAAAATATTGCTTATTTATTTACTTTTTAAATAATATTTAAACTAACAATCAATATTAAAACACATGTTCACATGCATGTCATTACTAGATATATTGACAATATATCAATACCTAACCTGAATTCTAAATTAGAAATAAACATATATTTAACTGTAACACAAAAAACAACAACCATAATTATAAGATTATTCATATAATTTCACTTAATTACTTTAATCAGCATATTAACAAATCCATAAAAACAAACAAAATATATTTTATCACTCTCAAAATCCCACATATCATTCTCATATCTCCTAATCAAAAACTAACAAAGACAATTCTAAACCTGTTCATAAAAATTAAAAAAAAAGACAAGCTTAAAAACAATTTCTTTTTTAATCTTAACATTCAAGAAATCATTAGCTAAATAAAATTCACCTTAATCACTCTAACCTTAACAATATATATATATAATAAAAGATATCCAATAATAATAAACATGATTCCAATAAATATTTTTATATTTAAAAAGCATTCTATTTCTTCAGCTTAGACTTATGAATCCAAATCTTATATTTTTCCAAAAATAGTTTAATCAACTTTATCATGAACTTGATATCAGCTTTTTGTACTAATTTAAAACATTCTGAAAATAGAAATCAATATGGCTTTCACCAGTTTCAACTCAATAGTTGAACAATTTCATCATATATTAATTATTTTATTCCAATATCAATGTCATATTCCATTTTGTCAGTAAGAGTTGTCAAAAATTATGCATTTATTCCTATAATAACAATCTATTATTCAATATTATTTGTTCATAATTTATCATTAATTCTTAAAGAAACTTTTTCTCATTTTCTCAACAAAATAATTTCTTATTAAGCTTAACAGTCTTCTTATCTTTCAGAATCATTTTAACTTCTTCACTAAAAAAAAAAATATATTTTTAATTTAATAAAAATCTAATTTATTACTTTTGCAGTCTTAAATACTGTGGCCATTTAAATTTCAGTGGGTAGGGTATACTTTTGATATTTTCAAACATCTGAAACAGATTTTGTTAAATTTATAAAATTAATTTTTAATTAAATATTCAATTTTATACTGATTCTAATCATTTGAAGTTTATCATAGTTATTTTATAGAATAGAATGCCACATAGTAATTTTGGTAATTTTAAGTTTGCAAGTTTTATCATTTGATAAAATATAGAGTAAACAATTCTGAATTTTGAAATGAAACAGATTTCTATTGGATATTTATTCAAGTACAATTAACTAATTACATCGATTTATTTTTTACTTCATATAGTTAGGTTATTAAAACTTTATGTTATAGCAATCAAGACATATAAAAATTATTAGCATTTATTATAATCTTATGAATATTAAAATTTCATATTTGAACTGAATTTATGATCTAATTTAAATATAATTAAAGCAAACCATTTTGACTTGTAACAGAATAAAATATACTATTATCAGCTTTATAATTTAATAAGATTATGGTCTTATTGGCTAGCTACAAACTTAATACAATACATATTCATTTAATAATAATTTAGATAAAACCTGCAAATATTTGATTACAATTATCTTTATTTATTTTCAATAAATGTTATTTTATACCCTTACTAATTATCAAATTAATAAATAAAAATTCTATCTTGATATAATTGTTATTTGTAATTAATGAAATAGTTACAACAACTTTTAATTATTTATTAAATATTTAATAATATCAAATCTATTAATTCACCATATAAAGTCAATATCCAGTCTGATAATAACTATTAAATTCAATACAAGGAAAATAATATATATAGTCATACCCACTTCTCAATCTTGAGATTTAATTTCCAGATTATTTTCTGGTTATCTCAAATAAATTGTGTTCTATAGTCAGTTCATATGTATATATTATCTCACTCAAATACTATTAATCAATAAACTCATAATGTAAAACTAATAATAAACAAACAAGTTTATTTGTTTTAATTAATTCAAAATGTATTAACAAATGAATATTGATTAATAATATATATAAAACTGGTGAATAAATCATAAACAATTAATATATACACATATGATCTGATTGTATCTTATATAATATATTATCAATTGACATTAACTTTATATTTAAAAATGTGTTTGCATATCAATCTCCATCTATCATATGCTAAATACAAATAAACATGTTTATGTAACACAATTATGTTGTTATACTTCCCAAAATACAAGAGATTTCAAGATATATTTTCTTTTTATACTTTATATAAAAATATAGTTAATCAAAAGATATAAATATATATAATGAATCTACTTATTTTTTTAATATAAATTTAATAAAACAAAATAAATATCTATTAATTATGATCTTTTTGAACTCCTAACCTGAAATTAATTTATAATCAATAAATAAAAAAAAAGAATATTTTAAATTAAAATAATAATTACTAAGCTGCAAAATATAAATTCAAATTTAGGAAAATGTAACTCTCTTATATTTACATATGTAAATAGATTATTACTAAATCTAAAATTATATTAATATTTATATCAATAAATATTACACATTTTAAATGAAGAGAAACAAAAAATATATACAATAATGATAAATATAAGCAAGTGAACTAAGTAATAGACTTTAAACATGGTATTTCCAAAATAGCACAATATGTCTGATGTCTATTTCTCAAACTACAGTCCAATAATATGTTATTGTTCCAAGACTATTAAATTTAAAACACATTTTGTCAATTTCGATATTTCATATATATATATCCAAATGATTCTTTCAAATAGAAATTGTTGGGTCTATGTTATTTTATAACTATATAAGTACTAATTTACATCCATGATGACATAGAGATATTCTTTCATTAATAAGTATTTATTTCAAAAATGTTATGAATGAATAGACACTAGCTTCATTCATGACAATATGATGGAAAATGGAACTGATTTATATCTTATATAAAAATAATTAATCAGTCTAAGAAAATTACATCAGCACATGAATATTATTTTAGTACACATTTTTATGTTGTTACCCTTTATATTCCATTCTTAATATATGGGTTACATCCATTTTAGAGAATAGAAATATTCTGATGTTTTATAATACAATGAATCATTTTTGATTACTTTTTGTTTTTATAATAAATTGTCACTCCTCATAAATCCTTGACACACTGTAACATTTCTGGATAAATATTGTTTCTTTTCACCCCATCAGTTTGTCCATTTATCTATATACTTTTAAAATTAATAAAAAGAAAATCATGTAAAAAAATGTAGATGTGCTTCTTTCTGTTTAAGCTAAAACAAGAGAGATTCAGTTCTACTTATAACTTTTTTCATTGATATCATAGTAACTATAGCAATATCTTTTATTAACTCTTTAGTCAATTTCAGCTAGCATTTCTCAGATAAAGATTTTATTTTGCACAAATTAAATAAATATTTTAGAATTATTAATGCAACAAACATTCACATTTTCTTAATTCAAATACCATTCTTCCATCCTGTCTTAAACCAAAAATTTATAATACATTCTCATTAAACTACTAGGAATACATTTTCTTACTGTACAAATAAAATAACAAAAATATTTGAGACATTATACATTTAGTTGTATTGGTTATAATTTATTATTGAGAATGTAGTAATGAAAACACATATAATAATAAAAGAATAATAATTTTATCTAAACTATATGCTTTACTATTCACATATACATTCTAAAATGAATAAAGTCAATTTACAATCTTATACAATACAACTAATAATCATCATCATCATCAACCATTATCAATCCACTGCAGGATGAAGGTCTGTCCAAGTTCAATCCATCTTCTCCAATCATTAGCTTCTCTTCTCCACATCACCCCTGCACATTTTCTTATTTCATCCATCCATCTCACATGTGGTCTCTTTCTGTGTCTTTTACAATCTATTGGAATCCAGTTTAAGATTTCAATTGTCCATCTACTAGCATCTCTTCTAACAATATGACCAGCCCAACTCCACTTCAATCTTTTAATTTTTTCAATGAGGTCAGTAACACCTGTTTGTTCTCTTACCCATACATTGCGTTTTAATCTCTTCTTGTTACTCCCAATATGCATCTTTCCATACTTCTCTGAGTGGTCTGAAGTTTCTGTATTACTCTTCTATTAAGTGTCCAAGTCTCAGATCCATGAGTAAGAACTGGTAAAACCCATTTGTTAAAAACCTTCCTTTTCAAACACAGGCATATTTCCTTTTAGTATCAAGTTATTTCTATCAAAAGCACTCCAACCAAGTTTAATTATATGATTAATTTCCTCCATTATGTTACCATCTGTATTGTAACGATCCAGGGAAGGTGACTTAACATAATCTGCACTACGGGGCACAAATCTAGTCATTTGAATCTAGAAAAATTTATAAAGTAGGCAGATACGTAAGTAAAAAAAAAAATTTTTTTTTTAAAATATATTGGTTCCGGTCGTTAGCCCATGTCAGTAGCTCAGTGGAATAGCAGAGATTTAATAATATAATCTAAGAGTATATATATATAAAAGAATAAAATAAGCCACTGCCAGTAATTAACATACAAACATTTATTTATGCACATATATATAAGATTTAAAACTATTTTAGTATTAGTTTTACATTTTAACATTTAACATTATTTTTAACTTTACCTTAGATTTTAATTTACATTTTAATTTCTATTATATTATAAGTTTACATTTTAATTAAGTTCGCACAGATGGGATTATAAAAGCTTGTTTTAATATGTTGCTATACATCGGTTACATAGATTACACGGTTAAAAACATTTCAAAGTAAACATAAACGATCAAAATATAAAATCATTGATACTGGCAATTGCAGAGGGAAATTTATAAGTAACCCAGTAGTATTCACCATAAGATACTTGCATTGTCACCAATAACTTAAAAGACATCCGAATAAATACATTTTAGATACTCACCGTAAGGTATCATTATTTATCGAATGTCTATATATTTTGATCAAATATGAAAACCCAAAACATACTTAACCGATAACCAATCCATGCAAGCGTCTATAAACAACTTAAATTTAATGCATTTTTATTTAGGGTCAAGTATGAATAGACCACATAGATTTGCATTTGAAAATAAAATATTCTATCCCTATTTAACCTTAGGCTAAAATTCGCAGTCAAACTGGCATCAATCCATCTGATACATCGATGTATTCAATGTAATACGGAATACGGCAGCACCAAAAAGATTAAGAGAAGATATTGACTCTCATTAGATAGGAATATTACTTCTATCTAACGAGAAGAACAATAAAAAAAAACTCCATAGAAAGGAACTGCGCTCTGCATCTTATAATTCCTTCCATAGGCAAAACGGGAGAGTGCGGCGTATGAAGCGATTCTGCCAGTAGCGAATCTCCGACTACATCTACTAACTACATCAATATATCCAATCCATTGACCCAATCTAACAACGACACAAATAACCTAAGATTACCCTCCCCTAATATAACTTTACAAATCTATACAGCCATTCACGCCCGACTTAAGTTTAACATTTATATAATTAATTTAACGAAAAACAAAAAAAATCATGATAAAAACTTAAAGAATAAAAAATAAATAAATGGAAATGATTTTACATAAATAAGAAAAAAAATACATCAAATAACACTATTAATAAAGAATTTAGTTTGGTCAGATAGGATTCTATTTGTAACAATTAAATACTAGGAAAGTTTAAAATTTAAAGTTCTTAGTGTTTTCAAATTAATATTGTTCGTTATATCTTATAAAGTTCTTACGGTTTTAGAAATGTTCATCTTTTACAGTTGCTTGCCGTTTGAAATCCAGCGTTAAATTTCCCGATGATCCTGTGGTCCTCTGAATATAAGAAAAGCGATGTTTCATTTTTCCATTTTATAACAACTGAAGGGATTGAACGTGCGTCCTTCAATCTCTTCTCCCGCACCTCTGCACTAACATCTATCTGTCACATCGTAATAATCATAATAACTCACTGATTAATAATTTCCAAATTTTCCTTTTATACGTATTCGAAGGATTGACTTGGCATTATGTCATCGATGTGATGATCCTTTCGCTGAGGTCCGATTTCCCGATGGATTTCTTTCATTGGCTATTTGTTTCTATTGTTTTCCTATCTGACCGATGTTTTTACATTTAAATGCCCAAGGCTGGTTTACATTTGACTAATTAAATTTATCATTTCCATTTCTGATTAATTAACCTGTTTTCCAAATCAAAGATATATTTAAAGATAAATTTAAAGATATAATTTTATCTCTAAATCTTTTTAAGTTTTTGTTTTTAAAATACCTTTTCTATTTTTAATACAGTTTTATTTTAATAATTTTTTTTATCTGTGCGATTTAATATATACGAGTTTAAGATGATATTTAATTTCAATTTTTAATTCTTAAAGAAAATTTTTAAATGCGAACTTTTTAATTTACTTTCATGTTTAATAAATAAAAAAAAAACAATGTAACGAACGTCTGTGCTCGTTACATATCAGTAAAGTTGCTTAAAAAAAATGATCAAAAAAAAAAAATATTTTACTTAGGGTTAGTAATTATGGTACACGATTGACGAAGACATTTACAAAACATCCGGTTAATAATTTTACAAAAAGACTATATACAAAAAGAAAAATGTTTACTATCGCTTACCTAAGGACCATTTACGTTTACACCTCCTCCCCCCGAGAATTCTATTTTATTTTATACATTTTATTTTTACTCACGGCATGACAAGCAAATTATTTAAATTATTTAGGAAGGTTGCATTGAAGTAAATATATTTTGAAAGATAATGGGTTTATGCGTGTATATTTGCAGCACAATTATAAATACCACCAACTTATTTATGACTGATTAAAATGCTTAAATAGGATTACACTGAAGTAAATTCCCAACGGTACTCTCCGTAAGGTACCACATTTACCATCATAAACTTGCGTGGCTGTGCGCTCCTATACACATTAAAGCATAATTTATATTAACAACAAAATATCAATCGCAACCTTTTGACTTTCTTTTTAACGAACTACAGTTTAAAATTATTTATACTTTCTAGTTTTTAATATATGTGCTATTTCATTCTGGCAGTGCTTTTATAAGATTTAAAGTATACGACTATATGTAAACAGATAAAAATATTTCATTTTGATAAAATTTGCTCAGGGTATATGTGGTTTATTAAAGATCGGCCCGAGTTGGTTCGCCAGTTGTAACGATCCGGAGAGAAGGTGACTTAACGTAATCTGCACTACAGGGCGCCATCTAGGCATTTGAACCTAGAAAAATTTATAAAGTAGGCAGATACGTAAGTCAAAAAAAAAATTTTTTTTTTTTTTAAATATTTTGGTTCCGGTCGTTAGCCCATGTCACTAGCTCAGTGGAATAGCAGAGATTTAATAATATAATCTAAGAGTATATATATAAAAAAGAATAAAATAAGCCACTGCCAGTAATTAACATACAAACATTTATTTATGCACATATATATAAGATTTAAAATTATTTTAGTATTAGTTTTACATTTTAACATTTAACATTATTTTTAACTTTACCTTAGATTTTAATTTACATTTTAATTTCTATTATATTATAAGTTTACATTTTAATTAAGTTCGCACAGATGGGATTTATAAAAGCTTGTTTTAATATGTTGCTATAGATCGGTTACATAGATTACACGGTTAAAAACATTTCAAAGTAAACATAAACGATCAAAATATAAAATCATTGATTACTGGCAATTGCAGAGGGAAATTTATAAGTAACCCAATAGTATTCACCATAAGATACTTGCATTGTCACCAATGACTTAAAAGACATCCGAATAAATACATTTTAGATACTCACCGTAAGGTATCATTATTTATCGAATGTCTATATATTTTGATCAAATATGAAAACCCAAAACATACTTAACCGATAACCAATCCATGCAAGCGTCTATAAACAACTTAAATTTAATGCATTTTTATTTAGGGTCAAGTATGAATAGACCACATAGATTTGCATTTGAAAATAAAATATTCTATCCCTATTTAACCTTAGGCTAAAATTCGCAGTCAAACTGGCATCAATCCATCTGATACATCGATGTATTCAATGTAATACGGAATACGGCAGCACCAAAAAGATTAAGAGAAGATATTGACTCTCATTAGATAGGAATATTACTTCTATCTAACGAGAAGAACAATAAAAAAAAACTCCATAGAAAGGAACTGCGCTCTGCGTCTTATAATTCCTTCCATAGGCAAAACGGGAGAGTGCGGCGTATGAAGCGATTCTGCCAGTAGCGAATCTCCGACTACATCTACTAACTACATCAATATATCCAATCCATTGACCCAATCTAACAACGACACAAATAACCTAAGATTACCCTCCCCTAATATAACTTTACAAATCTATACAGCCATTCACGCCCGACTTAAGTTTAACATTTATATAATTAATTTAACGAAAAACAAAAAAATCATGATAAAAACTTAAAGAATAAAAAATAAATAAATGGAAATGATTTTACATAAATAAGAAAAAAAAATACATCAAATAACACTATTAATAAAGAATTTAGTTTGGTCAGATAGGATTCTATTTGTAACAATTAAATACTAGGAAAGTTTAAAATTTAAAGTTCTTAGTGTTTTCAAATTAATATTGTTCGTTATATCTTATAAAGTTCTTACGGTTTTAGAAATGTTCATCTTTTACAGTTGCTTGCCATTTGAAATCCAGCGTTAAATTTCCCGATGATCCTGTGGTCCTCTGAATATAAGAAAAGCGATGTTTCATTTTTCCATTTTATAACAACTGAAGGGATTGAACGTGCGTCCTTCAATCTCTTCTCCCGCACCTCCGCACTAACATCTATCTGTCACATCGTAATAATCATAATAACTCACTAATTAATAATTTCCAAATTTTCCTTTTATACGTATTCGAAGGATTGACTTGGCATTATGTCATCGATGTGATGATCCTTTCGCTGAGGTCCGATTTCCCGATGGATTTCTTTCATTGGCTATTTGTTTCTATTGTTTTCCTATCTGACCGATGTTTTTACATTTAAATGCCCAAGGCTGGTTTACATTTGACTAATTAAATTTATCATTTCCATTTCTGATTAATTAACCTGTTTTCCAAATCAAAGATATATTTTTATCTCTAAATCTTTTTAAGTTTTTGTTTTTAAAATACCTTTTCTATTTTTAATACAGTTTTATTTTAATAATTTTTTTTTATCTGTGCGATTTAATATATACGAGTTTAAGATGATATTTAATTTCAATTTTTAATTCTTAAAGAAAATTTTTAAATGCGAACTTTTTAATTTACTTTCATGTTTAATAAATATAAAAAAAAACAATGTAACGAACGTCTGTCCTCGTTACAGTATTAATAATCGACCAAGGTATTTGTAACTGTTAACTTCTTCTAATTCATCATAATCAATCTTTATTTTCATATTTTGAGCAAATAGATTAAACATTACTTTAGTCTTTTTAACATTTATCTTTAGACCTACTTTCCTACTTTCATCTGATAACTCCTGCAACATTTCCGGCAGCTCTGAAGCATTATTTGCAAAAACAACTACATCATCTGTAAAATGAATCTAGTTATTTGTTAATATTCATTTAAGAAAACAAAATAAATAAATACTTATTATGTTATGATCCTTTTGAACTCCTAACCTGGAATTAATTTATAATCAGTAAATAAAAAAATAAATATTTTAAATTAAAATAATAATTACTAAATTCAAACTTAGGAAAAGGCAACTCTTATATTTAGGTATGTAAATAGATTACTACTTAATGGAGAATTATATTACTATTTATATCAATTAATATTACACATTTTAAATGAAAAGAAACAAAAAATATACAGCAATAATAATGGTAACTGTAAGAAAATGACCTGAATAATAGTTTTTAAATATGATATTTCCAAAATAGTACCATTGGTCTGATGTCTATTTCTCAAACTACAATCCAATGTGTTATTGTCCCAGAGAAATGATAATACAATGAAAACTATTAAATTCAAGGCACATTTTGTCAATTCTGATATTTCATATATATATATATATATATATATAAATATATATATATATATATATATATATATATATATATATATATATATACACACACATACCCAAATGATTCTTTTCAAATAGCAATTATTTCATTTATATTATTTTATAAGTATATAAGTACTAGTTTATATCCATGGTGAATAAAGAGATATTCTTTCATTAATAAAATTTTATTTCAAAAATATTATTAGTGAATACACGCTAGCTTTATTCATAACAATATGATGGAAAATTGAATTGATTCATATCCTATAATGAAAATAATCAGTCTAATAAAATTACATCAGCAGATGAATATGATTTCTGTACACATTTTGATATTGTTAGAATTCATACTCTGTCATTAAAATATGGGTTAACATCCACTTTAGAAAATAAAAATAATCTGATGGTTTAAAATGCAATGAATCATTTGCAGGTACTTTTCATTTTTATAATAAGTGTCACTTATCACATGGGTAAATACTATTGCTTTTCATCCTATCATTTTGTACATTTAACTGTACACTTTTAAAATAAATAAAAAGAAAAACATGTAAAGAAATTTAGACATACTATGATTGAAGCTAAAACAAGAGTTTTTTTTCTATTCAGTTCTATTTATAACTTTTCCCATTGACATCAGAGTAACTACAGCAATACCTTTTATTAAATCTTTAGCCAATTTCAACTAGCATTTCTCAAATAAAAATTTACTATACAACAATATAACATTCACATTTTTATAATATAAATACCATTCTTCCATCCTGACATAAACCAAACAAAATATAATACATTCTCATTATACTACATTGGAAATGCATTTTATACATAGTTTTTCAGTACTATACTAAACAAATAAATAAAAAAATATATTTGAGACATTAGTTATTTAGTTATATTGATTATAATTTATTATCGTGAAGCAGTTATCAAAACACATATAATAACAAATCAAAACTATATGCTTTATTAGAAAAAACTAAAGTGTGTTCAATAGATCTAACAAGCTTTATTTGATAAATGCCAGCAAGAGAAAGCATTTAAAAAAATATGTTTCTAAAAATCATTCCTATCCTCAGACAGGTTTCATGCTTTTGGCATTTCTCAGTGGAGGATTAGGATTTTCCATACACCTAGCACTTCATTGAGAAATGCTTTTCTCATTTTCTTTTTAAGTTTTAAAAAGTAACATCTTATCATAGTAAACAGCTAGCTTTATATTTAATATATTTATATATTTTCATTACTGGTCAGTATGAACACAATCTGTGATATCTATTATCTTTCTAATTTGTACAGTTATTTAGGTGGAAAATCCTTCTTTTTGACACACTTTTCTTAAGTATTCAGTCACAAACAATGATGGGTATATTCTTCAGAGACATTATCACCATCATCATCATCATCAACCATTATCAATCCACTGCAGGATGAAGGTCTCTCCAAGTTTAATCCATCTACTCCGATCTTTAGCTTCTCTTCTCCACAACACCCCTGCACATTTTCTTATTTCATCCATCCATCTCACATGTGGTCTCTTTCTGGGTCTTTTACAATCTCTTGGAATCCAGTTTAAAATTTAAATTGTCCATCTATTATCATCTCTTCTAGCAATATATCCAGCCCAACTCCATTTCAATCTTTTAATTTTTTCAATAAGGTCAGTAACACCTGTTTGATGTCTTACCCATACATTGCATTTTCAATCTCTTCTTGTTACTCCCAACATACATCTCTCCATACTCCTTTGAGTGGTCTGAAGTCTCTGTATTGCTCTTCTATTAAGTATCCAAGTCTCAGATCCATAAGTAAGAACTGGTAAAACACATTTGTTAAAAACCATCCTTTTCAAACACATAGGCATATTTCCTTTTAGTATCAAGTTATTTCTACCAAAAGCACTCCAACCAAGTTTAATTCTATGATTAATTTCCTCCATTATGTTTCCATCTGTATTAATAATCTGACCAAGGTATTTGTAACTGTTAACTTCTTCTAATTCTTCATAATCAATCTTTATTTTCATATTTTGAGCAAATCGATTAAACATTACTTTAGTCTTTTTAACATTTATCTTTAGTCCTACTTATCTACTTTCATCTGCTAACTCCTGCAACAATTCCGGCAGCTCTGAAGCATTATTTGCAAAAACAACTACATCATCTCTGAAATCTAAATGACTTAAATACTCTCCATTTACTTTCACTCCTTTAGTTTTCCATTTTAATCCACAAAATACTTCTTGCAGCACTGCTGTAAAGAGTTTTGGAGATATGGAGTCACCTTGTCTTACACCTTTCTCAATGTTGATTTTTCCAGTATCATTATGTAATCTAATTGTTGCTGTTGCATTTTTATAAATATTCTTTAAAATATGACAATATCCTGGATCTATACCTTGATGATCCAATGCTTTAATCACTGAAGAAATGTGTATAGAATCGAATGCCTTTTCATAATCTACAAATCCAAAACATAATGACAATTCATATTCGTTTGTCCTTTCTATGACTTCTCTCAATACCTGGATATGATCTATTGTACTAAAACCACTTTTAAATCCAGCTTGTTCTCTTGGTTGGTGGAAATCCAAAGTTCTCTGTAGACCAGTTGTAATTATCTTGGTAAAAATTTTATATAAAACTGATAAAAGGCTGATAGGTCTGTAATTTCTAATATTTTCTTTATCACCTTTTTTAAATATTAATATTATTACTGCATTCTTCCAATCTTCCGGTACATCTTTATCATTTAGACATTTGGTATAAATTGTTTCTATTTCTTCACCCGCTTCTTTTAATATATCAATTAAAAGAAGCAGGTGAAGAAATAGAAACAATTTTAGCAAAGTTGTATACCAAATGAGTTTTAATTTATTCAGAAGTGATTATTTATAGGCAGTTCCAAGAGATAGCTACATATTTATGGTTGCTCATTACATGTTTAAATTAAACAATAATGCATTTTCTATGTTTTTCCCTCAAGTAGCTAGCCATAAATAAAACGTTTATTTTTTTTTTGATGTAGATTATAATTGCTAACACATTTCTTTACAGAATATATATATATATATATATAGTAATAATAAAAAGTCAGATGTCACATGACTTATATATAGCTTATATATAGCATGCTCTTAAGTTTATATATATATATAATACAAAAGTTATAGTTCAAAAAGAAAATTTTTGAATTTAGTATCATAAATAAAATCTCCATAAGACTCATTTTTAATTGTCCCACTCTTTTTTTAGGGCAACTGCAAGACATTACATTTTTCTAAATAATCCAATCCAACAATAAAGAATGTAGCTCATTTTTATTTAAAAATACATAATAGATTTCTGTTTTTTGCCACTAATCTATTTAATTTAATTATGATTACATATAAGATATGTCAATTCATTTTTGTTACTACAAATCTAATCAGCTTTTGTTTATCTTTAAATATAGTTATATAAATTAAATTTATGTTAAGCTATTTTTTTAAAAACACCCATTACATGAATTAAATTCCTTTATTAACATTTATTTTGAAAGTTTTGTTTGAGGCTTTATTTAATCCAAGGCATGCACTTGTATCCCTTTATTTAATTTTTTTTTTTTTTTTTTTACAATAATTTTCAATAATTCACTAGGCTTATTATTTCATCAGTTTGCTGCTAAACAACCACTTTTCAGGCTCTATTTTCAGCATTTATAATAAGAACATTATTATGTGAGTGTACATATATATAAATATTATATATGATTAGCTTAATGTATGTAAAATTTAAACAGATATAACTATACCATCAGAAACCATGTATAAACAATATTCATGCATCAATAAATTAAAAAATAGAATGGAACATTTATTATTTAAACTGAATATAAATGTGCATAGCTTCTGAAGATGTAGTTACTTATATTTAAATTTAATATATATATACATGTGTGTGTGTTTTAATATTCATATCAATATAGGAACAATATTTCATTTCAGATATAAGAGAAGAAAATAATAATGTTTAAAGATGTAAAAAAAAAATAGATTTATATAAATCAATATTTTTTTTATTTTTTTTAATATTGTAAAGAAATCTTAAAGATTTTAGTTTCTGGTTTATATTATTTATAGAGGAAAAAGAATTGATGGTTAAAATAAGCACTGTCACATTAAATAATGCTGGTTGTAAGTATTATGAAAGATATTGATTTGGAGTAAATATGTACTTGGATAGATAAATATTAACTTGTTAATATTTTATAGTTTAAAGAAGTATTCAAATGTTTAAATCTAGACCGTCTACTTGTTTATTGACATTTGAAAACAGTTAAAAGGAGTATTTTGGATAAGTACTGTTTTCAACAACAATAATATAGCTATAACATTTATTTACAATAATATAACTATATCATTTATTTTAAAACATATATCATAATAAAAAATGTTGCATAAGTTGATACTATACTTTTATTTGATTGTATATATTTTTACTAAATAAAAGTAGATAAGTACTATGTCCATTTAACATCATTGGTTATAATTATGATAATCTTTAATAGAGAATTCCTCCAGGTATTATTTAATTTATTGTTCTGAAATGCATAAATGTAAAAACTTCTATTTTCTGAGGACTTTTAATTAGCCGTAATGCATTACAAAAATATGACAAAGATTACAAATCTCATAGTAAATTCATCAATGAAAAATTTGAATTATTAAAAATTAGATCAAAATATGTCTAACCATAAGCTATTTAAATATCTATAATAAATATTGATTCTTGACATAAAACAAAAAAAAATTAGTAATGCACTCAAATTTTATTTTCAACAAAAATAAAAATATGGTAATACTGCAATTTCAAAAATATTTGGGCAGTAGTATGTCAGATGCAATAAAGTATTATAAAATGTCTCAAATAAGATAGTATCTATAACACATTATTTTATGAAGAAATTGATTTTTTTGCATGATATGCCAATGATGTATATTGATTTATAACTTTGTATGATATTCAACAGCAAAAAGTTTATGATTTTTTCAAAGTTTATTTTCAAACAGACAGAAAGAAAAAATATGACAAACTATGATATATATTTTATTGTAGTACTGAAATATAAGAAAATAATAATGCTAACAAAGTGGAAGTCAGAAGAAAACATATTTGATTGCCTGCTTAAAGAAAAGAAAGTTTCTATTAACAAAAGTGTGCTTGGTAATATTAACACTATCAAGCCAGTCATATTATAATAATGTACAAAAATGTGTTTTAAAAAAAAAACGTCAACATACTCAAAAAATTGAAACTGAAAAATTATTTTAGAGATTTCAAACACCTTCTAGATTTCATTTCTATCTTTGATATAAGATATGGATTAAGTGATTAACAATTTTTTATCAATGGTGTTTGAACATATACAGATTTTATTTATTACACAGAGGCTAAAATCTTCATACAGTAGTGCCACCAGTGTAAGCCAGAGTAATCAATGGATGCAATAAGGTTTTTGCATCCCTAAGATCTAGGTGCAGTGCTCTCAGATCCAAGGCTCCTCACTGATGAAAGCCATAAGCTGGAAACTAATCTGAGGATATTGGATGAATATGGACTAGATAGAGATTTTATGCAAAAACCTTTTTGCATCCATGAATTACTTTGGCTTGCACTGGTGATGCTACCATATAGAGAGGTTAGCATCTGTGTAAACAGCTTGTGTAAGCATAAAAATGGTGATCATGTGATGTTTAGTAGTTTAAAACCAATCCTTCCCAATAGGATTATGGTGACTGTGGTTATTAAGGAATCAAAGACACCAAAAAGTATGGATGCTGAACTGAGTTCAGATCTATACAACTATACAAGCTAATGAACTTAAATTGAAAACATTATTGTGTTTTCATTTTGGACTCAAAGTTCTGTAGTTACCTAATAAGATAAAAGGTGAATGCTGGAAGATTGCATTGGATCCTAAGATCTAGGTGCAGTGCTCTCAGATCCAAGGTTTTTCACTGATGAAAGCCACAAGCAGGAAAATAGTCTGGGGATATTAAAAGAGTAGGCACTAGATAGGGATTTTATGCAGAAACCATCTTGTATCTATTGATTTCTCTGGCTTGCATTGGTAGAGCTCTTGTATGGACAGTTTAGCTTCTGTGTGGTAATCATGTAAGTTTTCTTATAACTATACATTACATTATTATGATTCACATAAAATATTTAAATACAGATCTCCATTACAAATTCATTGTGCCACTAATGAATATATAATAAAAGTTCTAAATAATGGACATGGTTTAGTAATTAATTAATTGTAGTTATGAGGTATGATCATTTATGATGAGAAGTCTCTTAAGTTCAAACTTTTTTGAAAAACTTGTCAGCATTATTTGAGATTTCAAAATTATCCTGTTGTTCGGTAAAAGTATTGATGTTGGCCCTTTACATATAATAATGGACTTTATTCCAATAGCTAAGTTATTTGCAGCAGTCCAAATGCCTGTTTGCATTGTGTCATTCTGAATACCATTCAGCAATTTGAGTGGGAGAAAAGTTTCATAAAATATTAAGTGAAAACATTTTACCCTATAAATGGGCAAGAAAATTTATTTTCAGATGTTGAATCTATTCAACAAACTATAAAACAAGCACTATAGTTAATATTAAAAGGAAATATGCTAATGATTTTAAGTAGGAAGATTTTTAATAAATATGTTGGAAACTTAATAAAATAGCAATAGAAATGAAAACATAACTTATCAAAGTATGGAGAGATTAATATTGGTAGTAATATAAAGGAATCAAAAAGTGGAATACATTGGAGAGTGAAGAAAGAGTATCATTGACATTATTGAAAGAGTTAAGAGGTTAAAATGGAAATGAGATGAAAATATTGCTAAAAAGTAATACTATAAGGAAATTGATGTCTTAAATTGGATCTCAAGAGATTGTTACTCATTCAGATAAATTTATTTGGATGGATAAAGATTTTTCTGGAGTAATATATAGAAAAAAGGCAATGGATTAAAAAACCTTCATCTCACAGTAAAATAATATTTTTTGAAAATGATAATGATGAATGTAATAATAAAAGAATTTAAATATGATAATAAATGTGTATCTATAGAAAAGAAGTCTCAAAAACATAAAACAATATCTTGGAATTTTTATGAAACTTATTTCCGCAATAAGAATAAAAGATGGATTACTGAAAAGAGATGGTGTCACTTAAATGTGTGAAAGAGTTATACAAAGAATTATATAACAATAAAGAATATTTTTTACAATTGCTAATATCTTCTCAATTGACCAGTATTTTAAATAAAAGAGTGAGATATAAAATTAATCTATGTAAAAGGAAAAAGCCTCCAGATAATATATTAGAAGAAGCCGATGAAAAAATAAAAAAAGTTGTTGGCAAAGTTATTATATATCAAATGTCTAAATGATGACATATAAGAGATGATTGGAAAATGCATTAGTAATATTAATATTTAAAACAGATGATAAAGAAATCATCAGACATTACAAATCTTTAAGTCTTTTATCAGTTCTGTACAAAACTTTTACCAAGATAATTACAATTAATCTCAGAAAGTTTAGATTTTTACCAACCAAAAGAACAAACTGAAGTTAAAAGTAATTTTAGCATTGTGGATCACATCCCAATATTGAAAAAAGTTATAGAAAGAAGCAATGAGTAATTAAAACATTGAAATATCAAGATGTAGACCTGGAATATTGTCATATTTTGAAAAATATTTATTAGCATGTAATAGCAATGATTAAGTTACATATTGATAGTAATAAGATTAACCATGAGAGCAGTGTATAACAACATTGCTTTTATATCTCCAAAACTTTTCTCAGTAGTTTTACAAGAACTATTTTATAGATTAAAATGATAAGTTAAGAGATTAAAAGTTAAATAGAGATCATTTAAATCATCTAGATTTTATGGATAATGTGGTAACATTTTCAAATAATCTTCCATAGCTGAAATGTTGAAATATTTATAAGATGCAAGTAAGAAAATTAAAGATTGATGCTGCAAAGACTAAAGTAATGTTCAATATAATTTCTTAAAAGAAGAAAGTAAAGAATTATAATAATTAATTACAAGAATTTAACAATTATAAATATCTTTGTCAAATTATTAATACAGATGGAAATGTAATGGATTAAATTAATCATAGAATTAAACTTTGATGAAAGGATTTTGCTAAAAATAGCTTAATAATAAAAAGAAATATGACCATGTGTTTGAAAAATATTTTTAATAAATGCAAGCATTGGTGATCTAGCAGTTAGTATAACTGTCTTACAAGTAGCTGGCCTGGGTTCGCTTCCCAATCATTGCATTTGACATATAAAAAAAAAAATGCATTTTACTATTTTTTTTGTTTATGATCTGAGACTTGAATAATTGAAAGAAGAACCATACAGAGACTTCAGACCACTTCATGAAATATGGAGATATATATGTTAGGAGTAGCAAAAAGGAATTATAAATGAAATACATGATAAAAATAATAAACAGGTATTACTGATATTATTGAAAAAATTAGAAGACTAAAGTGAAGCTGATCTGGACATTATAAGAGATGATGATAGATGAATATTTGAAATTTTAAACTTAATCTCAAAAGATTATAAAATACCTAGAAAGAAACCATATGTGAGATGGATGAAATAAGAAAGTTTGCTGATGTGATGTGAAGAATAGATGCTAAAAATCAGAAAAAGAATTAGACTTGGAGAGATCAACATGTGGTGGATTAATAATGCTTGAAATCATGATATGATATGGATGATTTTATTTTTAGAGAAAAAAGAAAAATTGACTGGATAAAATTATCTATAATTATCTGCTGATGATTA
>JAQFVV010001138.1:0-105627 GCA_028023455.1 Epiperipatus broadwayi
AAAGGATCATATTTATTAAAAATTCCTTCACTTTGATGGACAGTTATGCTATTCATACAATGCAGGGAATTAATATGATGATGCTCATTTGAATTATTTATAAATGACGCAAAACTGTAGTCACCCACAAAAAGTTGCCATGCTTCTTTAAATAAATTAATATCGAACGGTTCTGAAATCATCCAACATCTCCGTGTCAAAAATTGAGCAAATAGAACCACATGCATAATGTTTAAATTGTAGAATCCCAGCAGGATAAGATGAATATTTCACTATGCATAAGTGATAAAGATAGGATCTACAAAGTGCTACGACGATCCTTAAAATCAATGAGTACTGAATAAGTTGTTAATATTCTTATATCTTCATTTATTCAAGTGTTTATTAAGACATATAGTAATATCGTTATGATTATATAGATTATTTGAATGATTCTTGTGAATTAAATCTTAGTCATTGCAAACGGAGTAAGCTAAAGGTTGTAACTACTTTTGATTCATAAAGTTCACATTTTAAAAATATGGTTCATACCATGCAGACCGCTTATAAATCTATTGGTGGTAAAGTACCCCGGTCAACTGCTGGCAATTGAAGCCGCTAGGAAGAGCGCTCTCTCTACAGGTGAGGTAAAAAAACTATCGTTATCGATGTTGTACAGTAACTCGAGAGAAATTCATAGATACCACAAGTTATAAAATTATTGATTCGTAAATTGCCTTCCAACGCTTAGAGAAATTGCTTGCCGAAGACTTCAAAACTGACTTGCATTTCCAGAGTGCTGTCATTGGTGCATTACAGAAGACCAGAGAAACTTATTTGGTTGGACTGTTTGAAGATACCAACTTGTGTGCAATTCATGCCTAGAATCTTACTATCATGCCAAAGAACTTTCAGTTGTCTAGACATATCAGAGAAGAACATGCATAAATTTAAAATTTCAATAGATCACATTGCCCATCTAACTAATTTTATTTTTATTTTTGATTCATTTTAAAAAATGATTATGATCAACATTCAGCAGATTTTGTATTGTTCAAGACTATAACGTGGATTCGCTTTTAGGTAGTTACAACAATTATTAAAATCATTTTAGATGATGAATTGCTAATTTGTAACTTATTGATTAATATCTCATTAATTTCTACTGATCTCAATATTTTAGTATTTATGTTCTCTTGGAGTTTTAAATGACCATGAAGATTTTGAATTATTATACAATTATTAATTTTTAATTTTTTCATAAAGTCTTCATCCTATTTTTTACTTACAGCCTATATTTCTTATAGATATATTAAGCAATCATCTAAGTAATTGCATTCTAACTTTTTTATCACATCTTCTATTTTCTCATGTCTACTTTGTTCAATTGATGTTATTTGATCTTGTATATTCTGTAAAGTACTTTCTGTTTCCTTATATTCGTTCTATAATTTTTTAATTTTGTTTTCTGCCTTGCTTTGTCTCTTACACAATTTTCTATGTCTTGGATTCAGCTTATCCTTAATATCAATAATATGACCTATTTCAGTTTGAGATTTTGTCTGGAAATCTTTATTAATCTTCTCAAGTTTGCTAAACTTCCTACCTAAATCTTTATAGTGACTATGTGATATTTCAAACTTACTATTTATTTTTAAAATTAATTTTTGAATATATGTTGGACTTCATTCACTTTAACTTTTAGCATTTTACATTCATATTTCAACTCAGTAAACTTTGCATCACATGTAGTATCTGATTTTTTAAATTTTATATCTAAATTGTGTCTAAATTGTTCGAATCTGGCATTGTAAGCATTTGTTTTTTCTCCCAAATTTATTAAAAATATAAACAAAAAAATAAAAAAATGTTGAATGTAAAATAATGGATCGACTAGAAATTATTGGGAAAAAAAGCTAATTACACTATACAGAATTTACACTCATATATGTGAATTATTACATTGTTCCAAAAAACAACAACATAAGACTGAATTATTATAAGAGTAACATATTTTCGGAAGAAAATAATTCATATAAAGTCTATTTTCTTCACTAAGCGTAAATACTGCCAGGTTTAACCTAGTAATACAATCATGACTCAATTGCTCGATCTTCATATTAACTTCAAGGCAATAAAGAATTATATTATTTAACCATGTTTAATTTATTATAATGAAAGAATGACAGATTAAAGATTATGGTCCATGGATCATAATTCAACTCTGTGACTTCTGTTGCTTGAACTTCATATAAATTTCTGATCAGAAAAGAAATTATTTGTCCGATACGGTTTAGAGCAAAAGTAGAGCGATACACTTTATTACTCAAGATCTATAAAACGTGACTCAATTCTAACAATTTTGGGATGTAAATTTTACTTAATCTTCTGAG
Organism: Epiperipatus broadwayi; assembly: GCA_028023455.1. Taxonomy (NCBI): domain Eukaryota; kingdom Metazoa; phylum Onychophora; class Udeonychophora; order Euonychophora; family Peripatidae; genus Epiperipatus; species Epiperipatus broadwayi. The sequence goes on from JAQFVV010001138.1 coordinate 2,373, forward strand.
CAACAAACGAATCATTTATTAATTTATGGCAAACATCGAAATGGAAAATGTAGGGCTTGTGGCTATAGTTCCGTTACTTCTTGCTGCATGAACATTATATTTATTCCAGGCAGAAATCTCTGTCAGAAAAGACCAAATAAGAGATCAAACATAAAATGTTCAAGATATTATTATTCCTAATTTAATTGTCAGTAGCAATCACTTTTCTTCATATTTAGCCTATTCAATAATTTGACTAGTCAATATATTTTCAAGTTTTTGTTTTTAATCAGTATACCTTTCACTTTAGCTTAATTGTATATCGCAACCCATCCATCAGCTGATAAGTCAATATATGTTTATTTTTTTTGTTTTGGATTATTAAAATAGCTATTTCAATAATAAAACATATGATACAATTATTTATATAAAATTCATTTACCGTTTTTTTTTTAAAATCTCTTGAAATCTTTTGAGATTTATAAAAATTTCAATTAGATTTTTTATATTACAAATTTTTAACATTGTTGCCTTTATGTATTTCAAATTCAGGTGATATGCAGTTTTTGCATATCTGGTTAGCACTAGTCTAGTGTTAAAATAGTGAATACCTTGATTTAATTAAAACAATATTTTTAATAAATGGAAAAGATAAAGATAAACTAATGCCTAATGACATTAAATCATTTCAAAAGAAAATTGCATGTTAATTTATTACAATTTACTACTTGTATGATGATTTTCTGCAAGTAATAAAATAAAGTTCACCAATAAAATTACATTATAAAGGTGATAATTTAACACAGAAACACCAAAGTAAATACGAAATATACCTGAGTCCAGCACTAAAAATGGATACACAGAATAATCCAGGAAAACCCCTATATTGACTTAGATAATCCATAACAAATAAAGCTAGAATCTAAAAAAATATATGTAATTGATATTAAAAAAATGAACATTTCCCCTCTCTATTTGTTAATATTATCAATGTTTAATAACCTTAAGAAAATATTAAGTAATTTTTGAAAAATATCCCCCCCCCCCTACAATCTGTTAACATAAAATTTTCAGAATTTGATATTTATTTTGAGGATTAGAAAATAAGAGTACTATGGAATGGGATAGATAAAGATAAAGCTCAAATTTCAGCTTCCAGTGATCTCAAAAGTCAAATGACTCACCCAATTATTGACAATTGATTATGATTATTAGTTTTTAAGTAAGTTGTTATAAACAATATAGAAAAAACACAATATAGAAAAAATAAAAAAACACATGTTATTAGAAAGTAATACTTTAAATAAATAATTTTTCATCATCTACACAGAATATTGTTAGTCCATTTAATTTTCACAATGAAGTCAAAAATTGTTGATATCTAAATGTACACACAAGTTAAAAGCCCAGCACATACAACAATAAAATTCTCAAATTACTTCGATTTTTTGTTGGGTTTGTGTATCCTTACGAATTTGAAAATAATAAGATAATGCTCAAACTAAAGCAATAAATTTCACAAGAATCTAAAGTTTATTTCTTAGGTTTAATTTAGTAATTTTTGAATCACACTAAAAAGGCTAATGGAGAGTTTTTCTTTCAAGTGTCATGAAACTAGATAAAAAATGTAATTGAAGATTGAAACTATTTCAGGATTATTTATTTCTAGTTGTGATAATGTATTAATTACAAATTTCAATATGAATTTTAGGGTTCAAGGAAGTTAATAAAATGAGTTTAAATAACTTTACATTGTTAATGTTTATCCATATTGAGTTTGATTATTTTATAAAAGCGCAGTAATAAATATTCATTACTGTTATTAATGCAAGATTTGCAATTATTCCATTTATGTGTATAAGCAGTAGTATTCAAAGAGAATTGAAACTAAAATGTTTTGCTTGAAAATTGATTGGTACTGTAATTAGATAATAGATATTTCATGCACTGTGAATTTCTAGATATATGTATATCATTTTTATTATAATTAAGCCCAGAATATAATAGTTTATTGGAGATAATTTGTTCAGCCTTGGATTTTCAATTGGTAATTTAATAATTTCCTAGAAGTATCAAAGATGACATTACCTCTGGTTGTTTGCATGAATATAATCATTCAATTTCCATTGTTTATACGTCCAGTACAGCCTCTTAACACTTTCAATTATATCAGTAACACAAGTTTATTGCCTCACCCATCAACTTCACATTTTATCACTTCATGTTATTCCAAACATGCATTTTATCACTTTGTTAAGCATCCTGAAGGTATTATTTTCCTATTAAGTATACTAATGTCAGATTTTTAAGTAAGATCAGGAAAACATATTTTTTAAAAACATTCATTTTCAAATATATATAAGCATTTTTCCTTTTAATATTAAATAACTTATTCCAAAAGTGCGTCCTCTAATTGAATTCTATGAAGATCAGTTCAAAAATATTTGTAGTTATTGCCTTTTTATTTATGGTTATAAATTTTTGTTATCTTCTGAAAAAATCCATTGAAGATTACTTTAGTCAGGCGTTGTTAGCCGGGAGGTCATCGCAACCGCCTGTCAAGCAAGTAGTTGGTTGCAGACGGTTGTGGGTTCGCGTCCCAGTCGATGCTATGACATAGGGAAAAAAAATAAAAAAAAATATTACTTTAGTCTTTTTAGTATTTATTTTTCTTATCTTTATAAGACAAATTTCCTTAAGCTCTAAAACAGTATTTTTAACACAATCTTGTCATCTTCAAAGTCTAAATGATTTTATGAATTTTTATTTCCTTAACTTTCCATTTAATCATAAAGTATTTCTTGTAAACCTGTTGTACATTCTTATCAACTTAATCTTCTTAGTATTACTAAGTAATCTAATGTCTATAATTCTACTTAGATAAATATTTTTTAAAATATAATAAATATCCTTGATCGTCCAAAAATTAAATCTAAATGCATATAGAAACTAATGTCTTTTCATTTTATATAAATTCAAATAATAGTGTTAACTCATATTTTATAACTTCTTTAATTAAAATCATTTTTAAATTAGGCTTAAGTTTTGGCTGTTTTAAATGGAAACTTTACTGTAGACCTATTATAAGTTAAAATGAATAAAAAAATAAATATAATTTCCAATAAATTTTTTAACACCATATCAATATTACTATTACATTCTTCTAATAATTTGGTATATTTTTATTATTTAGATATTAACATTTTAAAAAATCACTTGTTTCTTTTAATTTATCAAAAACTATTCATAGTTACCTGGCCATTTTGCTTTTTTATACATTCAATTGCATGTTTCATCTCTTCATCCCAAAATACTCAGCAATTCTGTATACGTAATGATAGTCATAATTTGTTTTTTTTTTATTGTTTGTTGTTTTTATGATGTCAACTTTATTTTTAATAATCCTTTTTTAAAATTCATATTGCTAAAACAAAAGTTTTTTCCCCAATACCAAGATTGTTTTTTTCATTTGAAATTTTATTCTTTTGTAAAGCATTTCTTGCCAATTGTCAGTAAATTTTCTTATAATTACTATTTTCAAAATTATTATTTCCTTATATTTGTAATAAATCTAATGATTTAACCTTATCAGAAAAACTAATTAAATAAGCCTTGCTAATATTTTGTTTATATATATATCAAATCATTTCAAACATTAAGAAATTTTCAACTATGCTCTCTGGGATTGAATGTATTAGATTCACGAAATGCATAACTGAAAATTTCTTAAGGTTTGAGGTGATTCGATATGTGATATTTATTTCAGATAGCAACATGCACTGTAATTATTTTTGGATGTATATAATTTTTTTTCCCAATAATTTATATTGAGGCAATCAGTTTCATTATGCATATGAAAATATTTTAATATGTGGAGTTTTACATTTATAATTATATAGGTAGAATGCTTTTTCTAGGTCAATAGCCAATCAAGGTTAATTGCCCAAGGCAAAAAATAAGTATGCAATCAAATAAGATTCTTCGTTTGATCACAGCTTTTGGTCTAATAATAAAAGCAAATCATCACTGTTTACAGAGCTTTATAATTAAATAATTATAAATGGAAATTTCAACTTATTAAAATATTTACATCTGAGCATTCGATAAATTTTATAATATTTAACCAGTGGAGTAGTTTATTACAGAAAATAAGAAAATTGAAAAAAAATTGTAGTAACACTTTGGTTTCTTAAACCTGTTCTTTGTCTCTATGTTACACCAAAAATGAGTGATAGAAAGAGTAATCTTTTTTGATTCATTAGCCCTGACAGTTTTACTTATTTTCCTTGCTTTAGACAGATAACCTTGATTAGCTACTAACTTAACAAAAGCTTTCTAAGTAAGTAATTTTAAAGCAAAAACTCTATACCCTGAAATATTTTCATCTAAACATTGTATATTATTAACAATAGAGTGTATGACTAATTTATAGCTCATGTATGAAAGTGTAGTTGCCTTTTACAATATATTATATATGTATGTTTCTATATCACAATTAGTTAAAAATGAAAAAAATTCTCTTCCTCGTGATATATAGTATGAACTTATGCAAATAATATGCTATTTTAAAAATCGGACTTACAATAAAATCAAAGCCTAAATTTCAAGCAATGTCAATAAATATTGGGTTATTTACAAAAAAGCACTAAGCATAGATGGACTATTCATGCTTTTAAAACATTTATTAATAAGACAGTCCATGTCTATTTTATAGCACGTGTTTGGATTCCACAATATATTAACAATTAATACATACTGTAACAATAAAAATGTGCAGCCCAGCAAAGTCAATCCTAAGCATTAGGAAATGACCATCAAACTCATATATGAAACATATATATATAAAAGATATAAACATTACCACAAACAATACAAACCCACTCCTGGTATGTCTTTATCTGGTTACAGCACTTGGTATTATGACTATTTTACTCATATCCCTTTAGATCAGAGAGGCACAAGAAACTTAAATTAAACTACAAAAACTTTAAATACATTGTATTATAATAAATAATGCAAGTTGTAGAGATAATGAATATATTGCCATTTTATTCACATCATCTCAAACAATAACAACAAAAAAGAGGAAATAAATATTATAAACACACTTCACATATATAGAATGGTAATGGGTAGTCACTGTTCTGCAGAAATAAAAGATTATGGTATATCACTTGGGCTTTGAATTCATGATGATTGATCACATTGATAGGAATCCCAAAGACAAGTATTCTTTACATAGTGTCAAGGTTTAACTGATTCATTAATAATCTAGGGTATACCTTGACTTTAAATACAAATTACTGCAGACCATTGTAATTGGAAAAATTTGATCCTACTAATTTCCTTCAACTATCATGGCAGAATATTAAAAAATATTACTATCATTATTATCTTAACTATCATTATCTTAGTCAATACTAGTATTACTTTCCACTTTGTTATCACTAACATGCTCATAAAGTCATTTATTTTACATTCTGTTATAGCCTAAATGTGTGAGACATGACATTGAATTATCTTATTTCATATTTTTCCAATTATTCCTGGATGGATAATATGGTTCCACTTAAGACCATTTTTATATATAAATAATCTATTGCTATGTAGAACTAAGATGGAATTCAGCATATATATATATATATTAATTGGACCCCCATACAACCCCTTTATTACCTCGGTTGTAACAATTTCCTGATGAGCATATTGTAGGAAGGAACCATTGATTGGCTTTCCCCAATACAGACATCACCCTCCATACAATATTTCCTGCTCATCAGAGGATGTAGCACCATAGAGAATGGAAACACCTAGAAATTTCTGTGTTTGGATTCCCAAATGGCACCACTAGAGTTCCATCTCACTACAAACTGACTTACCTAGGTCTAGTTATGCCAGACATAGTTCAGGAGGCATAGAATTCTTGTGAACAAGTACAATGAATAACAATGATGCAAAAATGGAACTGAACAATTGAAATTAAAATTTTAAGTAACAACAGTTTTATTAACAATGATATTGATAAGTCCTTCCAATAAAGTGCATCCTTCATTTCAAATGAAGGCTCATTTTAATTTATCTTGGGTGAAGAATTCAAAGGGTCTTTTATCAAGTAGACATCTACCATTACTGCATGAATATTTTTAACTATTTGTTCCATATCTGTATATCCCTTTTAGGTAGATAAATAGGTAAGATGAGCAATTCCAGATTTATGAAGCTTCTATAATTCAGTCAAGTATGGATGTGTATTTATACACATAAGTCTCATTATTTTATTCATACACAATCAATATGTATGTAAGTATTTGTAATTCATATAGTACTTTATTATTTTTAAATTTATCACAGGTAAGTAAACAGTTAATGTAAGCAATTCTGGGTTTGTGGACTATTCATAATCCAGTCAAGTAAAAATGTGCATTTATATGCTTAAGTTTCATTATTTTATTCATACACAATCAATATGCATGTAAGCATTTGTAATTCATACAGTACTTCATTATTTTTTTAATTTATCATAAGTAGGTAAACAGGTAATATAAGTAATTCCAGGTTTGTCATTAATTCACATTTATATCCATTGGTTATTCAGGTAAAATATAAGTGTATGTATTTCCATCTGTCCAGATATCAATTCATCTTGCAAATGCATTTATTTCACATATCCTTATCCAGATTTGTCATTAATTCACATTTGTATCCCTTGGTTATTCAGGTAAAATATATGTGTATGTATTTTCATCTGTCCAGATATCAATTCATCTTGCAAATTCATTTATTTGGTATTTCTGATTTCATAAGACATATATATAACCTATACGCATCAATAAATCCAGGTATATCATTGTACATTTAACTGTAACACACTGTTTTGGTATTATTACTTCTCAACTCGTATATATAACATGTTTTAATTCCATGTTTATATTCCTGTTCTCAGAGTTTTTAAATAATAAATAAAAATTTTAAAAAATTATTTTCTTAATCTTTCAACTTATTTAAGTATGTTCATTATACACATATAACCATTAACTTTTATTGACATACTAATTCATATTTAAACATTTGAATTGATTCATAATATAGTATAAATTTACTAAATACATTCATTTTGTATAAATATATTCATTTTGTATACTTTTGTATACACATTATTATAATTTAGTTAGTTATAGTTATATGTAATAGCTCAGCATTTCTAATTCTTCCAGGTATACTTATTTGTATATCAGAAATACAAATAGTGATGAGTATTTGTTTTTATTTTATTCTAATTCAGATGTATCTGCATATAAGAAGTTAATCATTTATGATTTACATGATTAAAAATGCCTTTTGATTATAGATATTTAAGATATTTATAATTTACCACCAATAAAACATATTTTCACATAGCTGTAATTATCCATAATTTCTTTTAAGAAAGATGTTTTTTTTGTTTTTATAAACACATATAAGTATTGAATATTTCATGAAATTGTTACCTTCATTTTATCCAGTTTGTCCCATCACTTCAGATTACTACTGCATTTCAAAAAGAGGTCAGTTTATTTGAGTTGAAAGGCATTATTTACTTTCCATGATGTTCACTGAGGTGGGTCTTGGAGGTTCATGGCTATGAACAAAGAGAGGATGCTATTACAATTAGCCTTCCATCTTTATGATTTCCTTATTAATACTTTCTTTTTTCATCATTAGCAATGTGGTTGTCAACATTATATTCCAAGGTGACTAAAATAATTTGTCAACTAAACAGTTAAGCAACACTTAGATAAAAATGTTTAACTTTTTAACTCTCACTTTTCTTACTTTTTAACTCCTTTTAAAATCTTTTTAAAATCTCCTCTGAACTTCAATCTCAACTATTTATACCCTGATCTCTGGATTGATTCTGCAGCACTCCCACTATATCTGATTTGTTATACAGCTTTCATTTAAGCCCGATTGCTTTTTTCTTCTTAAGGATTGGACCACTACTTTTAGCAGGACATATAAGAAATCATGAGGATTAAGCCATGTTTTTCAATTTGATAACTTTGCCTCAAGCAAATATTATATTTTGTACAACAACATCATTTCAAAAATTCAAATGTACTATTTTTAATAAATGCCAGCTTTAAGTAAATACTTACAGACATATTTATATCATAATTTAAAATTATAAAATCAATAATGTTTAACTTTTTTTCTCAATTATAGAAAATAATGATTTTCTTTTAACTTTAAACTTTTTGTTTTATTTTTTTTTAAAAATACTATCAACTTTTTTTATATACAACTGCATTTTTGTTGGGGGGAGGGAGGATATAATAAATCTTAATACACATGGAACAGAGTTTCTGTTTCATTATCCCCCACCAAATTTTGAGATGAAATCACCTGGAAGTATGATTTTATTCCATATACTATACATATCATTTCTCATTACTGCCTCTCTCCTGGTTTTAGATTTGCTGATGAAATGGGTAAGGTGAGCCAGAAAAGTGAATACATGAACTGTAGCCTCCAATGCTACAATAAGCAGATGGTCAAGCACAAACTACTAATGCACACTGCCCCATGATGTCATGAGAAAATATCTTATTTTTAAGCATTACCTCTCTTGTACCTAGATGGATCATCCAACTAAGACTAGGCACCAGAAAAAAATTGACACTGAGTCAACCCTGCTCAGCTTCTGTTAGTCTTAGGGGCTTATTCATTTAGTCTATTTATGAGACCAAGGCCTATTCATGAGGCCTATATATACACAACACTGGACTACTCTAGGAGTTCAACCTCCAGGTCTGGATAGTGCCAAGCATATTCTTCAGAGCATAACACAATGCATCCAAGCAGCTCTGCTCAATCAACCACCCATCACATGAAAAACCCAAATTCATGCATCAGTATACCCCACTCACAAACTTCTTCCATCAGCTATCTTTATTTTATTCTGAATTGTAACTACAACTTGGCTTGGGAGACTGATGATCAAGATCAGTTCTCCTATAATCCTCTTCTGTATTACGAGATGACACACTTCTGGATCATCTTTTTATTGGGAGTTTCTCATGCTCGACATCACTGTGGTGGCTTGCTTCTTCACTTCCATATTGTCTTTGCAGATCCTTGTTACTGTTTGATCTTCTAATTACATGGATCTGGTATGAACCATGAACAATATCCATGAATTTTTTCTTGTTCTTCTTCCATGGTGGTACTTCATTTTTTGAAATAAATAAAGGTTTATTTTTGAATGGTTCTGCCATAGCAATTGTTTTTTTTATTTTTTTTTTGTTATTTGTAAAAGTTTCTTGTTGCTTAGTTTTTTTCAAATTTATAAATCCTGAGTTTTCAGACTTCTTTTCAGTTTCTTTCCCTGCAGCAGCAAGTATATTTTTAATAACTGTTTTTATAATTTTTTTTGTACTCAATTTCTGATTTCAGTTGAGTTTTTGTTTATGATTTCTATATATGGCCGAGGACTAACATACTTTTCTTTCAGATTTATGGTTTCTCTTTCTACCTCTGTTACTGTTTCAGAGCATTTATCAGACAATTTTTGTAAAATATTTTTTTCTATATTGGATAGTTCCTTAGTTATTCGAGAATTAAGTTTTTGATTATGTTCATTTTCATGTTTTTCTTCTTCTTGAAGATCAGAAGATTTTAATTTTGCTTTATTAGATTCATTTTCATCCATTTTGATTATTAGTGTCGATTGGGTTGGAATAGTTTCAGGCCTTATTTTTTTGAATTTTTTCTTCCTCATCCAATTTTTTAGACTGAGTTATTTCTTTTACATTATTGCAAAAAGTTACATTATTTGTAAACTGATTTATAGTTTCTGTGATCTGTTCTACCATTTTTTGCATGATTCTATGATTTGTTTTTTATAGTCTTCTCTTTGTTTATCTCTTTGTCTATGCTCTTCTTATCTTTGTTGATCTTTTTGTCTATGCTCTTCTTCTCTTTGTTTAACTCTTTGTCTATACTCTTTTTCTCTTTGTTTAACTCTTTGTCTATACTTTTCTTCTCTTTGTTTATGCTCTTCTTCTCTTTGTTTATCTTTGTCTATGCTCTTCTTCTCTTTGTTTACAGTTTTCTTCTCTTTCTTTATCTCTTTGTCTACACTCTTCTTCTCTTTGTTTACAGTTTTCTTCTCTTTTTTATCTCTTTGTCTACACTTTTCTGTTTGTTTATGGTTTTCTTCTCTTTCTTTATCTCTTTGTCTACACTCTTCTTCTCTTTATGGTTTTCTTCTCTTTGTTCTTTCACCATTTCTAATAGCTGCCTTAACATGGCTATTTTTTTTGTTTCCTGAGATTGCTTTTGATTGTCTGCTTTGACTTCTTGTTTATCTTCTTCCATGTGAAGATTTTCTACAATTTCTGTATTCATCATCTTTATTGTTTTTGATCTGATTATCATCAATATTTTTTTTAATTTTATTTGTACTTTTTATTTTGATTTTGATAAGCTTTTCTTTCCATCCACACCATGATTTAACTCCAAGTCTTTGTTATGCCTATTCATTATTTATGCCATTCATTTTTATTTACTCTTTTAAAACTTTATTTTTCCACCCTTTTTGAATAAATCACATCACTGCATCACATGCACTGTTCACATCACAGAATCATGATTTGCTTATGCCTTTTCCATTTTCTTTTTTTAAAATTTATTACTAATTTCTAGCTGTTTTATGCCTATGGATAGGCTAGCTAGATCAGGCCTCACAGTAGGGTGACAAATGGGGCAAATGTAACCAGACCCTGTACAACCCCTTTATTACCTTGGTTGTAACAATTTCCTGATGAGCATATTGTAGTAAGGAACCATTGATTGACTTTCCCCAATACAGATCTCACCCCCTGCTACAACAATATTTCTTGCTCATCAGAGGATGTAGCACCAAAAAGACTGGAAACACCTAGAAATTTCTGTGTTTAGATTCCCAAATGGTGCCACTAAATTTTTGTCTCACTACAAACTGACTTACCTAGGTCTAGTTATGCCAGACATAGCTCAGGAGGCATGAAATTCTCATGAACAAGTGCAATGAATAACAAGTGATGCAAAAAAAATGGAACTAAACAACTGAAATTACCTTTAACTAACAAGTTTTATTAACAATGATATTGATAAGTCCTTCCAATAAAGTTCATCTTCATTTCAAATGAAGCTCATTTTAATTTATCTTGGGTGAAGAATTCAAAGGCTCTTTTATCAAGTAGACATCTACCATTACTGCATGAATATTTTTAACTATTTGTTCCATATCTGTATATCCTTTTACGATGAGCAATTCCAGATTTGTGAAGCTTCTATAATTCAGTCAAGTATCGATGTATATTTCTACACATATCTCATTATTTTATTCATACACAATCAATATGTATGTAAGCATTTGTAATTCATATAGTACTTCATTATTTCTAAATTTATCATAGGTAAGTAAATAGGTAATGTGAGCAATTCTGGGTTTGTGGACTATTCATAATGGAATCAAGTATAAATGTGCATTTATATGCTTAAGTTTTGTTATTTTATTCGTACACAATCAATATGCATGTAAGCATTTGTAATTCATATTTTTTAAATTTATCATAAGTAGGTAAACAGGTAATATAAGCAATACCAGGTTTGTCATTAGTTCACATTTATATCCATTGATTATTCAGGTGAAATATAAGTGTATGTATTTCCATCTGTGAAGATATCAATTCATCTTGCAAATGCATTAATTTGGTATTTTCAATTTCATTATATATATATATATATATATATATATATATATATATATATGCATCAATAACTCCAGGTATATCATTGTACATTTAATCATGACACACTGTTTTGGTATTATTACTTCTCAACTCGTATATATAACATGTTTTAATTTCATGTTTATATTCCTTTTCTCAGAGTTTTCAAATAATAAATAAAATTTAAAAAAAAAGATTTTCTTAATCTTTCAACTTATTTAAGTATGTGGTTCATTATATGCATATAACCATTAACTTTTATTGACGTACTAATTCATATTTAAATGTTTGAATTTATTCATAATATAGTATAAATTGACTAAATACATTCATTTTGTATAAATATATTTATTTTGTATATTTTCTAATTTTATCTGGGTTATAAACATGTTATTATAATTTAGTTAGTTATAGTTATATGTAATAGCTCAGCATTTCTAATTCTTCTAGGTATACTTATTTGTATATCAGCAATATAAATAGTGATAAGTATTCGTTTTTATTTTATTCTAATTCAGATGTATCTGCATATAAGAAGTTAATCATTTATGATTTACATTATTAAAAATGCCTTTTGATTATAGATATTTAAGATATTTACATATTTATAATTTATCACCAATAAAACGTATTTTCACATAGCTATAATTATTCATAATTTATTTTAAGAAAGATGGCTTTTTTATTTTTATAAACACATATAAGTATTGAATATTTCATGAAATTGTTACCTTCATTTTATCCAGTTTGTTACTTCACTTCAGATTACTACTGCATTTCAAAAAGAGGTCGGTTTATTTGAGTTGAATGGCATTATTTACTTTCCATGATGTTCACTCAGGTGGGTCTTGGAGGTTCATGTCTATGGACAAAGTGAGAAATCTATTACGATTAGCCTTCCATCTTTATGATTACCTTTTTAATACTTTCTTTTTTCATCATTAGCAATGTGGTTGTCAATATTATATTCCAAGGTGACTAAAATCACTTGTAAACTAAACAGTTAAGCAACACTTAGATAAAAATGTTTAACTTTTTAACTCTTTCACTTTTCTTACTTTTTAACTGCTTTTCAAATCTTTTTAAAATCTCCTCTGAACTTCAAACTCAACTATTTATACCCTGATCTCTGGATTGATTCTGCAGCACTCCTACTATATTTGATTTGTTATACAGCTTTCATTTAAGCCCGAGTGCTTTTCTCTTCTTAAGGATTGGACCACTACTTTTAGCAGGACAGATAAGGAATCATGAGGATTAAGCCATGTTTTTCAATTTGATAACTTTGCCTCATGCAAATATTATATTTTGTACAACAACATTGTTTCAAAAATTAAAATGTACTATTTTTAATAAATGCCAGCTTTAAGTAAATACCTAGAGATGTATTTATATCATAATTTAAAAATTATAAAATCAATAATGAAGGTTTCTCTTTTTTTTCTCAATTATAGAAAATAATGATTTTCTTTTAACTTTAAACTTTTTGCTTTATTTTTTTAAAAAAAAACAGGATCAATTCCTTTCATATACATCTGCCTTTTTGTTGGGGGAGGGTATAATAAATCTTAATACACATGGAACAGAGTTTCTGTTTCTTTCTTTCTATCTATCTATCTATCTATCTATCTATCTATCTATCTATCTATCTATCTATCTATCTATCTATCTATCTGTCTATCTGTCTATCTATCTATCTATCTATCTATCTATCTATCTATCTATCTATCTATCTATCTATCTATCTATCTATCTATCTATCTATCTATCTATCTATCTATCTATCTATCTATCTATCTATCTATCTATCTATCTATCTATCTATCTATCTATCTATCTATCTATCTATCTATCTATCTATCTATCTATCTATCTATCTATCTATCTATCTATCTATCTATCTATCTATCTATCTATCTATCTATCTATCTATCTATCTATCTATCTATCTATCTATCTATCTATCTATCTATCTATCTATCTATCTATCTATCTATCTATCTATCTATCTATCTATCTATCTATCTATCAATCTATCTATCTATCTATCGCATTAATTTAATTTGTAATAAATATTTATGTATTGTAACAGACCGGTGATTCTCACAAAAAGGGGAAAATATATCTAACTACAGTCAGACCTAGGATCTTTGGATGGGATGCTGGTAATGATGCAATGAAGTACTTTACCCATGATCACATCCACCTCCAATGTGGTGGCTCTATATTCACACATTAAATCTAGATATGATTTGGGCTAGTTCATTCTCATCTCATCCCCCTTTATGGTGCCATTATGACTCAATATTCAAATTCAGGGAGAATTCATACTCTATTGTTATCAAGGATGGGCCTATTCATGTCAGTGACTACTGTGCCTCTATATAAGCAAGCATCAATTATATCACTTGTTCCAGAATATTTCCAATATCAATATACATATAAATAAAGGCATTGGTATATTGGAGTTTAGCATACATATTTAGAGGTATGAATGCACAATGATGGAAACAAAAGTAAAGACCAAATGGATTGAAACAACTTAATAATATTTATTAAATAATGAAGCTACTTTAACAATATTTACATATATAATAATATGAATCAAGGATGGTTTTCTATCACCATAATGGTTAAATGCCATTAATATCCTGATCCCCGAATCCCATGATAGAAATGCATACCCTGATGATTTTTATTTACAAAAATTTAAAATAATAAATGTTTTTTTTTAGAAGATTGTGAATCTGACTTACTAATTATTCTTATGTACAATCAAATTATAGAGCAATGCTTGATATCTGATTTACCATGAATATCATCATTCTTCTTGGAGGAGAGGACCCCTTCTAAATGTATATCCCTAATATTGATAGGAGAGACCATACACTCAAAGAAGTTAGTCATAAACACTGAAAAACCAATATATAATGAATGTTAGTAAAACATTTAACACATAACAAAAACTCTGTTCTGTCACTACTGTATACTTTTATTGTGGAACATCATCAAGATCATATTCCACATTCAGTCAGGTTATATCAAACTACTGCAGGGGTATGTAGACTTGCATTTTATTTAATGCGATAAAAAACAAATAAAATAAAAATCTAAATCAATTGGATAAAATAAAAAAAAATCAATTTCTGAGTCTGGCAAGCACTGTCCATCATGTTTGAAGTCTATTCCTCCTGATGACAGATCTATAGTGTAGTGTTCATAAGTTTAATTGACGACTCACTCCAGGATTGTAGACCATCAATACTGTCTGGTTCATTTCCTTTGAAGAAGATGCAGAAGATCCACTGATGATCATAGACATTGACCAGGATTTAATAAAGAAAGGCATCTCACATACCATAATGCTTCCATGGGCTTGAAGGGCTGGTATTTGACTTCCTACAGCATAGTTTTTTTTAGCTAAACCACATTGCAGTATCCTCGATAGTATGTGGTTTTTCTAAGGTTGCTTTTATGCATAGAGAAATGGCACAAAATGTCTTTGCTAATTGTTTGCAGTTATTTACTTATTCTCTTGTGATGATTTGATGTAAATTTGAAGTTTTCATTTTAACAATTAGCTCAATTCATTTGGTTTACTTCCATATCTTGGAGGTATTTCAGGTTTTGGTTTATATTGACAGATGAAGTAAATTACTGTTTATTTTTACATGATTGAAATTTTTTATCAAAGTCAAACACACACATCCATCTTGCTTTTTTAAGAAAACATAATATGATTGTCAAGATGTTGATTTTCTCATACTTGCTGTTTTGTCTATTATTACACTATTGTACATCAACATAATGTTATTAAAATACATATTTATTAGGATTATCTTTTTGATTCAAAGTTGGGTTGCTTAGGTCATTATATAGTCTATTTTATTTTTGTTCATGTCATAATGTTGGTTGGTTGTTGACTTACAATATACTTGATTAGTCATATTCTCTCTCTCTCTCTCTATATATATATATATATATATATATATATATATATATATATATATATATATATATATTGTAATGGATGTTTAAAACACCATTACAAAAATTGAAGTTTTATAGGAGTGAAGAAAATAAAATAAATTTTTATAAGTTTTTGTTTGTAAAACTTGATTAAAAGTTTTTTTTAATGCTTGTACAAATATATATGTATGTACGTGGGAATTGTATTTTAACCCCAATGCTATATATGGTCTTTTTATTTAAAAAAAAAAAAAACTAAGATTTTTTTTTAAAATTTATGTAAAAGTAAATTGTATAAATAAATTGCTTTTCAGATTTGGGATTTAGATTGATAAGAATAATTAAAAAGAAAGAAAACAAAAAGAAAATTTTTTTTCATTAGTTACTTCCTAGATCTGTAAAGGGCAATTTATTTCGTTAATTAGATAACTATTGTTAGCGAGATAGAGAATTTTTAAATTTTAAT
This sequence comes from Epiperipatus broadwayi, assembly GCA_028023455.1. Lineage (NCBI taxonomy): Eukaryota > Metazoa > Onychophora > Udeonychophora > Euonychophora > Peripatidae > Epiperipatus > Epiperipatus broadwayi. The sequence goes on from JAQFVV010001138.1 coordinate 18,540, forward strand.
TAAAAAGAAAAAGTTTTGTAATTGGTTCAGAGAGATATGAGATATGATTCAACTATAACAGGCTTAATCAGGCCATTGTATTATCTTTCAATAACTCTGAAATACTTGCACCAGCTAAGGAGATACAGACACCAAGGAAAAAGAGAATTGCACAAACTCTGATTCAGGCACAAATTCTAAGGAGATACTTAGACAAACTATTCCTGCAAAACTAGGAAAGAACAATTCCTGCATATTCTGAAAGCAAAGCCAATCCAGAAATTCTGTTTAGAATGAATGCTAAACCTACAGCAAGAATATTTTTTTCTACCATGATGTGCTAAGCTTCTCACCAGGACAGGTTCGGATGCCTTGTGTCTACATTAACTGCCTATAATGCCATAAGAACCGGCTACAAAGAAAACACTAACAGACTTACCTAAGCCTAACATCAGGGAATCCAGATTAATGGACAATATTCAAGAAGTCTAGTGAACTAGCATTGAAATAAATTATTAAGGTACCTTACATTTTACAATTTAAATAATTGTGTCTTAAATTTGATTTTTTAAAAATATAAATGTTTCAAGTTTTATTTTATGTAATTCGTTTCTGTGTGTTTGATTTTTTTTTAGTGCTAGTTTCAAACCTATACTGTATGTCCTATTTAAGTCTTAGTAAGTAAAATAGTATAGTTTTATTTATAATCTCACATTCCTTTTTATTATAGAAAGCAGTTTGGATATTACAGACTTTTAATTAACTTCTGGCTCATGACTCATTTTATTCTTAGTTCTACTTATGTTGAGAAACTATAATTATTTATAATAGACTATTATGAAATATAATAGTCATTAGTTTTATTATTTTGAACTTCCAATTCGTTTTTTAGGGGCACATACAATCATTATAACCCTTTGAAGAGGTAGATCATGAGCTCCTAGCCTGTCTCACTGTGAGGGAGGCCAATTGATTGAAAGTAATAACTTTCAACAATTTATTTTATTTATTAATGTTTTGGAAGTTACCTTCATATTTCTTCGGTTTCGACATAAGTTTGCATAAATCTCAAATATGGAGATGCAGCCTTTTCCTAACTATGGATTATAAGCAGGAAGCTAACCTCCCTTGTCTTGTGTGAGATCACTGTATACTTACTAATACTTCTCTGCTACTGCCAGTATTTTGCACTCTTTCACGCACAGGAAATCGCTCTCGAAGCCATATAAAATATTTTAGTTTAATTTTGACGAATGTAGGATTAGTACATTTTAAGTGTATTTTAAAGCTTATTATTTAGATTTATGTTTATTTAACCATGCAATTAATAAAATAATTATTAATTTTTTACTTGGTTGATTCTGTTTTCTGTTGCTACTTTTCCAACTTTCTGAACAAAATGTAAGATCTCATTTGCTTGATTGAGCTAGTCTGGCGCATTCGGGTTCGCATATTCTGTCCACCCTCAAAATAAATGTCTAGTGATCCGATTTGATGAGACTAGTGGCGCCCCCCCACCCCCCCCCCTCTTTTCCATCCCCCCCCCAAAATTCCCCAAAACCCCCCCAACCCCATTCCCCCACAAAAATTTCCAACTCTAAACCTTTATACTAAATCCCTTGTGGTAGAATGACTAATTAGAATTGAGGCATATGCAATGCAATTGAAGAAAACATGTTATGCTTCAAACTTCAATATTAATTATTATTGAAAAATGCCATTTATTATGATAAATTTATTTTTTTCAAGATTTATGATATCATTTGAATGTTAAATTTTAGTTCTTAAAGAACAAAGAACATAAATCTCTTTGTCTATTACAATAAAGTATAATTATGGTTTCAGGGTGAATTATGTTATTTTTTTCAAATTGAAGAACAGCACTTGAAAGAATTTCTTTGAGATGTTTAGGTCTCTGCTAAGGTTGATCAAACTGTTGAGGATATTATAAAATTCCTAAAAATTCATTATTATAAAATGCACTTTTGTTATCTCATACACCAGTAATCAGATAAGATTTATTCTCTGAGTGATCTGCTAAATACAAAAAAAGTTAAATTAAGTATCAATCAATATAGAATAGGTTGTGTGTTGTAATTAGACCAGGTTATATCCACTTTGATTATTTTGATTACTGTATATGATCTTTATTAAACAAAAATAGTTGATATAATACAGGGGTCCCCAACCTTTTTGCACCTAAGAGCACATTCTATAATACCTGCCAGGTTCTGGGCACCATTTATTTTTTCAATGTAAATTTATAGTTGGATATTGTTAATAATACACATGATGTACAAAAAAATATTTATTTCAAAAATAAAATGTTAACATATAATTAACATTTATATTTTTACGCAGTAAAAGTATAGTATGCCCTACAATTTGATTACAATATAATATGATAATTTATAAGAAATTTTAAAAATGAAATTTATTTGTATCAGATAAATAATTTTTTATCATGTTCAGAGCAGCAGGCATATGTAAAATGGTCTGTGGGCGTCATGATGCCCGCAGGCATAAGGTTGGGGACCCCTGATATAATGTATTCCTTTAAATTACTGATATTCCAAATTCCAAACAATTTTTTTTCATTTCTGCAATATTACAAATGTTCATGTTAACATTAAAAAGATCTCATAACCTATTTTGGTTTCGATTTTAAAACACTAAAATAATCAGATAAACATTCTTTAGAAATTCAGAACGATATTTTTCATATTTTCTTGCAATGTACAAATCTATCAAAAGACATCAATAAGATTTAAGCAAAATCTTTGTGAAGCAGTTATAACATCCACTTAATATGCAAAATTAAAAAAAATACATTATGCCTATGTATGATAAAACATTGATAAATTACATTGAAAGTAAAAACAGTGCAAAGTGTGACTTAAACTTATAATGCTATGATTTTGTTACTTCAAAGCATTTTCTACAATCCACTTTTAAATATCATAATTAACTTAATCTTCACATCAAAATTTTCACAAAATACTGTTTTAAAAAACAAAATACAAAATTTTGAATAAAAACATAAAATTGAAGGAAGATATGCCATGTGATTTAAAAAAAGATAGAACAAAACAGATGTTACTTTTAAAATCAGCTTATGAAAACATATCCAACAAAGTTACATCAACAAGCACATAACAAATTTAATTTTGACTTACTGTTTTATCATTTTGCAGAACAGCAAATTTTTCTCAAATTTAAGAGAGTTTATCTGATCTATAGATTTTCATTTATACATCACGAAAAAAATTACTTTTGTAATTTGCCTTACGTTTGTATAAATAGCTACATAATTAAAAATAATAATTAATAACAACTATAAATTTCACATTAAAAATAATTACCTGATCAGGTTTGGCAATTCGTTTGGAAGTAATAGGATCACAATCCCAATAAATTGCATAACAAATCATTCCTGCATAGGAAAACATTATAAGAAAAAATAGTAGGCCAAAAAGATTCAAAAGTAATGCCCTAAAAAAAGTTAATAGTTTTTTTTGTTTCAGCACAAACAAAATGTATTATTAATATACGAAAAGTAAACTATCACTCTATATGCCATCATACTTTATATTATTTTTCTAACTATTCTGCCTCACCTATCTATTTATCCAGTGACCAACCTATTTATCTTCTACTTTTTATGCCTACTATTCATATTTTATGACATTTATGCACAATGTCTTCCAATATATATATATATATCTTTTACAAATGTCAGCTAAGTTTACAAATTAAAATTACGAACATTTTTAGGCATTGCTTAATTCATTTCTACATATATAATATTTTCCTCATTAACTTATGAATATTCCTACTTAACTATTTTCACTTTACTATCAAAAAAGAAAAAAAAAAACTATTTTCACTTCCCAAACATTCACACCACTTTCCGCGTGTATGGCCATGTTTACACACTCATGTGACAATATCTATCTATCAGTGATGAAGCGTGACTTTTTCAGGAATGGAAGCACACTATATCTTTTTTTAATAATGTTTTTATTTTACTTGCCACAACAATTTTTATTTATTTAAAAGATTGTGTATAATTTAAAATGAGATTTAGTTTAAATTATAAGTCAATTTTATACTTTATTTTTCTTAGATCGCATATGTATAGGCATATTCTACATACCACCGTCATATGTGTAGCATCTTATTATTTAGTCGTTTGCTATTTTTTAAAATTATTTTAAAATAATCTGTAAAAATTATATCATGCCACATGTGCATTTAGTATGGCGGGATGATGAAATCAAATTTTATTAAAAACAATAAATGTTTGTTGAAATATATTTTAAGTTGTAAACAAGATTTACCAACCAAATCGATTGCTAAAATCTTGTGGGAAAGTAAAAGACCAAATATAAAAAAACAATGTGTTTGTGGATTAAAACAAAAGCTAAAAGTTATTTTGGTCTCTAAAAATAGCAAAATTTGAAGGTGCTAATTGCTAACTTTACTGGGAAAATTTTGTTTATTAAAAATGTAATTTCATCATGAACAAGTGTAAATAGGTTGTTTTTGCTACATATAATACTCAGTCAAATTTTAGAAAGATCTGCAAAATGAATCCATGCTCGTTTGAATTTTAGAATGGACAAGTAGTTAGGCAGATTGTACTGTTCCTCATGCTTGAGAAACGGTGATCTTTGTCTCCATCTTACATGGCAAAATGATACTAGCCAACATAGCAATGGATAACCTTCTTGACAGAAATCTACTGCAATAGTACTTCAAATACAGAGCTGCTGCCTTTCCAGAGAACAAAGCCAATAGACAATCTGCTGCCCAGGATTTAGGTACTAACCTTCACGAGTACTGCAAAGCTCTCAGATGAACTTTAATTGAACAAGGCAAAACTCTCCATACAGTAGAGCCACCCTGTGCCAACCAGAGTAATCAATGGATGCCAGAAGGCTTGTGCATAAAATCCCTATCTAATGCCTACTCATCCAATATCTCCAGACTAGTTTCTAGCTTGTAGCCTTAGCCAGTGAGTAGCTTGGGATCTGAGAGCACTGCACCTAGATAACAGATGGTGATCATGTGAACTTTAATTATTAATTTTCAGAACTATAGCTATAGTAAATTTAAATAAACACCCAGTTTAAATTCTAATAGTTCAAACCTTTCTTTTACTTCAACCTGGAAAACCAATAATAAATACTCATTTGATTTACTGCAAAATAATCCTGTAAAATCTATTGTCTCAAACCTGTTAAAGAAATAAACTTAATAATTATTTTGGTGATTAAATTCTGTTTTACTCTGTTATTTGTGGTGAAATCTATGCTCTTTTATATATTTAAGTTCTTAATATTTCATTTAGACATGTGATGATATGCCAAATATATTTTGAACCAGTGAGTGGATATATTTTAATAATTTTATCCTGAAGATAATATTTCTATCTTCAATTTAGTAATTATGATATAACGCTTTGTTATATTACATCTGAATTACTGTTTCAAAATTCATTAATTAATAACCGATCGCCTTGCAATCATTGTAGTAATTTAAATCAGCTCTGAATTTGATTTCGTATATAATTGTTATGGATTGCTTTGTTATACTAATAAATTACGATTTTAAGCATAGTTTTACTTAATTAATAATAGAATTCTGGCCAGGGAGATATTAATAAGACATATTTAGTTATTTTTGTTAATTCCAATCATCTTAAATGTTTTCCCTCCCTTTTTAATAAATCTGATTAGAGATGTGAAATAATTGTTTGGTAAATGAGGGTATTAATATATATTAAGTAAGCTCTCTCCTTATAGCATATTTTAAGTGCCTATAGTGAATGTATGTAGGGCTAATTCGATCAGTTCTTTGTATATGTTACTCAGGGTTTATCCAAAATTAAGCTAACCTTTAGTTTGCTGGATGACAATTTGCATAATTATTGAACTATATTATTAGGCTCAAAAAGAAACTTAGCAAACATGTTGTAAAATCGATCAGATTCTACAAAATATAGGCTTCTACCAATACTCCATTCAATGTGGGCAGCAGAAGAGGTAGCTATTTTAATTAATTACAAAAAAGACTCCCCCCCCCATTAGCTTCAAAATTCTGCACTTGGTCTCAAATTACCTAATGGATAACTTAAAATATAATCACTTTGAAATCAATCTAATATACCTCTACATTAAAAATAATCACAATCTAATCATAAAAGTAATCACCGACATCAATTCAATCATGGCCTCAAATCCATTTCCAATCATTGTAATCCATGATTTTAATGTGACATATAATTCTTTCAATAAAAATATATTCACCTTTAATCATGTACTGATGAATGGAGAGGGTTTCTTTTCCATAGATGCCTTCTCTTTCTACACTAAAAATGCTAGATCCTTGATGGACCTAGTCTATTACTCTCCAAGCATTCATTTCAAAATCAATGCAAAACTCTGACTGGTGATATTTTCTGACCTTTTTGCCCTAGAGATATTTCTTGAAACAAACATTGGACATTCGATAATAAAAGAGAATAACACCACCATTCAAATGTTACTCAAATAGACCATACCTGAACAGGTCTTTTCTGAGGCATACATTTATTTTAAAAACATTGCCAACCTAAGGTGGTGGAGACATGGTTCACCTTCATTGGTATCCTCCAATCCATAATAAATGAGATTGCCCTTAACAAAAAAGGCCATAACTGCTTATTAGCCAATCTTGATGCTATTGAAAGAAATTCCATTTGATAATCAATTCATACATTTTGCTCTTGCTCTAAAATGCCAATACAGGATAAGCAGAGATCTGTGACTGAATATATGCCAATCAAGTGTACCAAGAAATTCTTGCCAGACCAACAATGCTGGTCCAAGAGATAGTTCCGGTGGGCACTGGAAGCAGAAAACCCAATCCACTATCATCAACAATAGATAACATCCTTGTTGGCTTGAAAATGATATGTGCAATTAGTGAACCCTTTAGGGCAACATTTCAATCTGATCAGACTAGGAATGTCAATGGATTATTCAGCTTACATGATAACCCAACCCATGATATCATTGAGAAGATCTACATCAAGCTGAAAAGCCTCCTAGAGAAAGTGCACCCAGGAACACATGGTATATCAAAGTTCATCTTCCTACATCTAGAAAAAATACTCATTGCCAATCATCAAAACCATGATAAACCACTTGGCAGAGAGAAGATGAGAGCTCAACAACTTATATCCAACATCACTTGTACCATTCCTAAAGAAAAAGGACAGAAGACATGAGTTAAATAATCTGAGGCTGATCTCAATGATTCCCCTTTTAATTAAAATCATAGCACAATTAATTAAAGATCAAATTCAAGTAAAAAATTATAAACATATTTCTGCTAACCAATATGCAAAAAAGCAGAATCATCAATCAATGCAATTGGCCAAATGAAACTCCTTATTGATATGATCTGAGCCTGGAGGATGTTGAAACTGATCACTGTCCAGCTTGACATCTCAGCAGCATGATCAGGCCAACCATTCTGATTAATATTCTACAGAAGTATGGGATACAAAATGTTTACATGAGGATGGTTGCAAATCTGATAGCTAACAGAATCATCCACAACAGAATGAATTAAAAAATTGCACATGGGTTTGAACCATCCATCTCTATTCTTCAAGGATCTCCGCTTAGTGCACTATATTTTATAGCCTATATCAACCTACTACTGATGGAGATTGAGATATCATTGCCTGGAATGTTTGTACCTGCCATGGGAAGGGAGGTTAAACATCTCAGTTATATGGATGACATATTTATCTGTCTGCCATACAATAAATATATCAATAAACTAGAGAAGACACTAGATTGGTACTCAGACAAATACAAACTCAAATTCAAGAAGGATAAATCAGCCTCCTGGATCTTGCTAATTGGGAAAAAAATTGCTTCAAATTTCATGGCTGATCCACAGAAATTCTTAGGCTTTAGTTTTTCAAAATCAAATAGTGCTATGGGGAGAGAAATTAAACAATCAGTTAACATAAATTTGCCATCCAATGACCTTTCTTTCTAAAATATATGTTTCACTTCATGGTAAAGTAAGACTTTTAAACTCATTGATATTCCCAAAAATTAACTATTTCCTATCTGGTATCAGCCCTCCAAAAATTTATCAAAAAAATAAACTCTCTGTGTGCAAAACTATTCTGTGACTGAAAGGTTGCTGCCATCTGCTTTCAAAAACTCCAAATGCCTAGAAGGCTTAATGGCCTTTCACTCCACTGTATCAAAACCATGATATTCAAGAGAGACTATAACTTAATGTTCAGTCTTCAAAATAATTTCTCGAATATTTCATATCAAGAAGTTATCATGCCAACAGATAGACCTCTGCCTGCTAATAATAGATGGTGGAATTCATTATTTGATAATGTTTAGAAAGTTGTTGACCTGAATAAAAATCCAATTATATCAAAAATTAAATACTAGGATGCACATAAAATAATATATGGGGAAAATAACTTAAACAAAGGGTCTCTTGGGATTACCAATCAACTACTGATTTTGAGATCAAAATTCTGGTTCATTGAGGTAAAATTTCAAGATTTATAAATAAAAATTAACCTGGATTCCTTCCCTACAAATTCATTTTTGGCATACAAGAGAAATGTCAAGAAGGTGGATCCTGTGTGCCAGATATGTGGGAGAGAGGAGGGTCAATCGACCACATTTTTCTTAGATGTTCCAGTATGTCCAATTACAGATCAATAACTCATGAATAGTATAGTAGTATGAATGGAAACTATAAATCAATTAAAGACTATATAGGTCAGGGTCTATTTATGGATGTAAGACTGCCAATTTTTGTCAATTATGCCCTGTAGTGTGTCAAATGTAAAACAATGATTGAAAGAATGAGAGACCAGCATGGTACTAAATTTAAAAATGTCATGGAGAAAATCATGAAGAAGGACTGACTAATTGCTCCAAGCTATATTACAAGAGCAACATGGGAGAAGGTTGGATGTACATTGCTCCAAATAGATATGCAATTAATATCATATTTGTAATTGTAACAATCAATATAGCAGTAGAATAAAATTTATTTTAAAAAAGTAAACATTCATAATATTATCACTGTAGTAGTTAAATTATATTTCTGGCTGGCATTGTTATTTATCCCTTGGCAAACTGTGATATTAAATGAATATTATGTTGGCATATTAATTCTTATATGCATAGATTATTCACTGAGCACAAAAGTCAGCCAATACATTTAAATGAGTCTGAACACTGTATTATCCCAGATGGCTTACATTCTACTGTATAACACCTGCGAGCATCTATTTGATCTCAATGTGATTCCTAAATAGGGTAATTTAATTAACTTTGTTTTTCATTACCAATAATTTTAATCAATGTATTTAAATGTATTCTGTCTTCATTATTCTTTTACCATATCACAATCCAATCCACTTACTTATTAATTATATTACCAGATATTATTATACAAAAGGTCAATATTATATTAGCTTAGCCATTAATAGATGTTTAGTTCAATTTTATGTGATGTGTGTGTAGTTAGCCATAGGGTCTCATATTTCTCCCTGTTCAGAGATGATTTGCAATTAAAATTAAAGCTTGTGTGTAACCTCAGAAATGTCACTCATATAGTGTTAAATCAGGAGTGTTTGTGAATGAGTTAGTGCTTTGTTCAGACTCTGGGTCTTATCATTCCATTTCGATCGACTTTAGTATATTGGACTCTGGATTTTGTTACATGAATGTACAAATCTGACCATTATAATATAGATAAAACATTATTAATATATTTTTATCTACCAAATGCTTTTAACATAATTAGTTTAAATATAAATAATACATTATCAATATATTTTTATCTTACAAATGCTTTTAATATTCTTAAGTTTTAATTATAAATTAGATTTTAGCATTGTGTGAACTCTTATAATCAACATACAATGCATTGGTCAAACTCATTCCTTGCTATATATATATAGACAATTCAACTGTTGGTAAAAAAGTTGAAAGTCAACAAAAATTCCATACTATAAAAAAAAGGTTTGAATAGTTTGTTCTTTTTTTTTTATGTTTAGCGAAATAGTTGAGATTTTTTTTTTTTTTACATTTTGCAAATTAGCTTATATACACTAAATGCACTTATTTTTCTTACACTATTTTATGTGAAACTTGTTGGATCGATTTTGTGAGGTAGAATATACATATTTTAGTGACTTTTTTAAATTTAATTTTAATTAAAGCTTTTGAAAGTTTTAGTGATTTTTTTTACAGAAGCATTCTTCGTCCCTTCTATCTATCTATCTTACTCTCACCCTATCTATCCATCTGTCTATTAACTTTTATTTAATTATCTCTCCCACCATCTGCCTTACTGTTGTTTAACTACCAATCCATTCATTTATCCATTTATCTACATATTCATTCATTGATCCATCTATCTATATTTACATTCCTATTCTCTATTTAAATGTTATTCTACCTATTTATGTATCTTTCTATGTTCCTATTTATCTGTCTTTCCATTTAACTATATATTTACCCCTGTAGTTATTTACATAGTTATTTCTCTATTTACACATTAACATACCTCTTTATTTTTCTATCTATTCTACTTTTATATCCATATAATCATTAACTGACATATCTATTTTCTATTTTTTATGTACCTACCATCCATTCATCTATTTATATATTGAGACAAACAATGCTTAACATCCCTTTGACACAGTCAATGTCTAATCACATCGAGATTCAATATCTAGTTGTTACTATTATTAATTACTATTACTATCTAAAAATTTGTCTACCTTATTATCTATGTATCAACTTTATCTATTGTTAACCTGCTTATCTATAAATTTAAATGCTTAACCATTTATATATCCATAACATACAAAAAAGAAATTTAAGAAGTAATGATTTATTCTATATATGAATTTTATATTCAATTACTCAATGAAGATTGACTGAATAGATTTTTTTTACCATTAGATAGTAATTAGAGTATTCAAATCAACTGTCTTGAATAAAATCTAAACTTAGTTAAAGTTGTTTACTAAATAAAACAAAATTATATTAAAGATAATTAATTCTAATATCATTGATATTTTCAGCTACAAGAAAGAAAAGAGCAAGATCCAAAAAATATTAATTATTGTTGTAAACTTTAATGAATTTTTGAATTATTAAAATTTTAAATGCTTTTGAAAATATATTTTTTTGAAATTGTATTAATGTATTAATATGTAAGTGGGTAATTTAGATCAAAATTTTAATGTCAAAAGTATAGATTGATAATTGAGACATTTTTCTTTATTTTAAAAAATGAAACAATCATAATAAATTAAAAAATGTAAGAATTAAAAACAAAAATGAAAATATTAAAGAAATTTAATATATGAGTTGAAATATTATATATTTTGTCTGAGCTATTAATTTTAATTACTACTCAAGAAATTTAATATATGAATTGAAATATTATATATTTTGTCTGAGCTATTAATTTTAATTACTACTCAATATTTTTATACTATCACTGTTTTTAACATTTGGACAAAATTTAAATTTGTTACATATATATATATGTTGATATGAATATTTTCACGGGTTGCATATATAAAAGACACATTTTGCGGGTTCATCATGTTAAAAAATGTAAATATTGATATGTTGACGTTTTGACTTGGTCACACAAGTCATCCACTGGGTGATCAAGTTGAAATGTCGGTATATCAATATTTAAATTTTTTAACATGGATGAACCTGCGAAATATGTCTTTTATATATATGATAAAAAATATATGTCATTTTTATTTCTATTTCATTTTTTTTATTTTATCAAAAAGTTTCATAATTATTCTACAATAAAACTGTAATGCACATGTGTAAATATATCCTACTTCAAAATATAAAGAAAAAATTAAATTCATACATTTTATAATATGTCAGTATCCATTTTTGTTTTTAAGGATTATATTAAAAAACTTCAAAATTTGTAAATTTAATAAATTTTACAATACAGCAATAGCGATTTTTCCATCTTGGAGTGCCATACATGATAATGTTTATTATTAGTAATGTTTCTGCAGTTTTTACTGCATACATTTTATTCTTCACTTTATTATTTTTCTGAATCTGTTATATAATATTTTGCATAATAAAATTTCTCTAAATATAATGCTAAAAGTTTTATAAAATTTAAGAGCATTTTTGAAATAAATGTAAATTTTAAAACATCAAAACAACTAGAGAGGTTTGTAATCTGCTTATAGTAAGACTTCCATTATCTTTCCATTATTAAAAAAATGGTCATTGTTCAAAGAATATTTATATGCAATAAAATCTTACTCATTTTATTTAAAAATAAAAATATATTGTAATCAAAATTTATCAACAAAATTTGAGTTATTACACACAATGTACAACGCATAAGAGATGTTGAAAAAAAATATAGTGAATATTGTGGCTCCACTGTATTTACTTATAAAAAAATCATGTGATCTTATCAAGTATTTGATATGTCCACACCTTCTAAATCTTATAGTCTGGACCCTATCAGAGAGCATTTTGTTCCCTGATTAAATTCCCAATTTTCTTATGTCCAGATGTGTCTTACCATACTGTCAGACAATTTGTCTGTGAGCTTAACTATTCCCAGACTAATTTAACTAGAAGAATCCCCCAGTAATAACTCAATACTATTAGGTTGAGATTAATTGCTTTTAATAATAATAATATTATTAATTGTTAACTTAACATTACAGCTTATGTATGTCTATATACATTACATATATACATAAGCCTATAGGCATAATAAAATAATATTAAATCCATTTGACTTATATAAAGCCTAGCTGGCTGTTCAAACATTCAGAGGCCAGCTCTCAGCACTTGAAATCACCATGCTTTCAGGTGATCTTCTGCACCAATTACAAGTCTGACTGCACTTGTGACATTCCAAGAATAAAGTATTTTTTCTTGATGCACTTTGCACTGTCTTCTCATTGTTTTTTCCTAATGATAACTAGCTCATAATCCCATCTGTTTGATAAGGTGATTACTTCTTTCACTGCTCATGTGCTGGATACAAGAATTTTAACTATTAGGTATATAACTTTAATTAATGAAATATAGTTAGCTTACAGTTTATTATCATGGAAGAAATCTAACTCTTGAATTCCTTTAATTGTTCAATATACCATTATAATACTACATTATTCTATCATTGATTTACTTTTACATTTCTTAAAATTTAATCTTTTTTTCTAATCTTACAAAGTTATCATTAAATTGTATTTCACTATTTTTAAAAGGATCAGTGTTTTAAAATCCTATGATTCTTTTATAACTTAATCTTTATTCCTACTTGAAGTTTATATCTTTTATATATATATATATATATATATATTGTAACGGGCACATACGTACGTTACATTGTTTTTTATTATTAAACGTGAAAAGAATAAAAGTTCGCAAATAAAAAATTCTTTTTTAAGAATTAAAAATTGAAAATTAAAAAATCATCTTAAACTCATATATATATAAAATCGCACAGATAAAAAAAAAATTATTAAAATAAAACTTTATTAAAAATTGAAAAACTAAATCTTTCAACAAAAAGATTTAGAGATAAAAATATTTTTAAGTTTGGACAACAAATTAATTAATCAGAAATGGAAATGATTAATTTAATTAGTCAAATGTAAACTAGCCTTGGACATTTAAATGTATAAGCATCGGTCAGATAGGAAAACAATAGAAACTAATAGCCAATGAATGAAAAACAATGGAATCGGACCTCAGCGAAAGGACCATCACATCAGCATGATGTAATGTCCACTGGATCTGAAAGGCTACTATAAAAAGTGAGTGGAATAATAGATTAGGAGGAGAGGACAGCTATGTGTTAGTGTGGTGTTGGAGGTGAAGGGATTGAAAGACACACTTTCAATTCCTTCAGTTGTTAACAAAAAAAAATGATGAAACATCGTTTTCTACATTGAGGACCAGCTAAAGTGAAAAACCTCTGGATGAATAAATAAAATGGCCAACAGAGTAACAATCTATTTAGGACAGCATGGAAATTCATGTTTAAATGGCAAGCCACAGATAAAGCTGGACATTTTAAAAATTGTAACAACTTTATGAAATTTTCAAAACAAACTCTAAATTCTAAACCTTTCAAAAATTATTGCAATAGTAATTCCTATCTGATCAAACTAAATTATTTATTAATTAGTTATAATTTTATTTGATGTATTTCTTTTTTGTAAAATCATTTCCATTTATTTATTTATTTATTTATTTGTTCTTTAAGTTTTATTATGATTTCTGTTTTTCGTTAAACTAGTTATATAAATGTTAAATTTAAGTCAGGTTTGAATGGCTATATAGATTTGTAAAGTTCTATATATAGTTTAAGGGAGGGTAATCTTAGGTTATTCATTTTGTAGTTGAATTAGGTCAATGGATTGGATATATAGGTGTAATTAGTAGATGTAGTACGAGATTTGCTATGAGCAGAATCGCTATTATATGCCGCACACACCCGTTTTGCCTATGGGAGGAATTATAAGAAGAAGACCACAGTTCCTTCCTATGGAGTTTTTTTTTATTGCTCTCATCATCAGCAATTTCTTCTCTTAACCTAATTGTGCTGCCATATTCGTATTACATTGAACACATCGATATATCAGATGGATTGAAGTTTGGTTTGACTGCGAATCTTTGGCCTAAGGTTAAACAAGGATTGAATATTTTCTTTTCAAATGCAAATCTATGTAGTCTAGTCATACTCGACACTCTAAATAAAGATGCATTAAATTTAAGTTGGGTATAGACGCTTGCATGGGTTCGTTACCGGTTATTATATTTTTGGTTTTCATATTTGATCAAAATATATAGACATTCGGTAAATACTGATACCTTATGCTGAGTATCTAAGATGTATTTATGTCAGATGTCTTTTAAGTTATTGGTGTCAATGCGGTGTCTTATTATGAACACCATTAAGTTTCTTGTATTCCCTATACAATTGACGGTATCAATGACTTTGTATTTTGATCGTTTATGTTTATTTTGAAATGTTTTTTGACCGTGTAATCTATGTAACTGATCTATACTCAACATTAAAAACACATTTTATAAACCCATCTCTGTGAACTTATAAAAAATTAAAATGTAATCTTATAATATAATAGAAATTAAAATGTAAATTTAAATTCTAAAATCAAATTAAAATCTAAAATAAAAGTTAAAAATAATGTTAAATGTTAAAGTTAACATGCTAAAATAATAATGTTAAATTTTATATATATATGTGCGTAAATAAATGTTTGTATGTTAATGACTGGCAGTGGCTTATTTTATTTTTTATTTTAAAATTATTCTTAGATAAGAATTTATGAAATATAAATCTCTGCTGTTCCATTGAGATAGTGACATGGGTTAACGACCGGATATCAAAATATACATATAAAAAAAATTTTTTTTTGACTTACGTATCTGCCTACTTTATAAATGTTTCTAGGTTCAAATGCCTAGATGGCGCCCTGTAATGCAGTTGATGTTAAGGCTTATCTCTGGATCGTTATAATATATATATATATATAAACATTACAAGCATAAAGCTAAACTAGTCAATATAAAATCAAAACTACCCCAAATCTAAAATTAAACCAGACCAGCATAAAAATAATATTAAAACACAACCTAAGGTTTGACTGCTACAAGCAGACTTCTCAAGTGTAAAGAACTACAAAAAACTACACAATATATATACTATTAAAAACTACCCACAAATCCATTCACTTCCCATCCACCCTTAATATTAAAAGAACTCTTAAATAAGTTAATTGCTTCAGAATAATAAATTTTCAATAGTAAAGACTCTTCAATTCTTCTTTTGATTTCATTTCTCTCAAAGAAGACAACATTAGCTTCATCAAAATCAATAGTGTGGCCTGTATCTTTTTCATGGACATACAAAGCAGAACTAAGATATATATTTTTAACTCTACTTTTATGAACCTTTATTCTTACATTTAAACTCAAACTACTCTGACCTATGTAAACCTTCTTACAAAATAAACAAGGAATAAAATATACTACACTAGGAATAGTCTTTCTATCAAAAACTTCTTTTGTATTATTTAATAAATTATTCAATGTAACACCCCTTTTCCAAACAATTTTCTTATTTCCAAACAATTTACTATTTCTACACACAATTTTATAAGAAGACAATTTAAATGGCAAAGAAATAAAATCATATTTTTCTTTAACCTTTACATCCTTACAAATATTACTATTAAATAAAATACTTTTAACAAATTTATCAGAGTATCCAACACTCAAGTAATCTTTTATAAAGATTACTTGAGTGTTGGATACTCTGATAAATTTGTTAAAAGTATTTTAGAAAAATATGATTTTATTTATTTGCCATTTAAATTGTCTTCTTATAAAATTGTGTGTAGAAATAGTAAATTGTTTGGAAATAAGAAAATTGTTTGGAAAAGGGGTGTTACATTGAATAATTTATTAAATAATACAAAAGAAGTTTTTGATAGAAAGACTATTCCTGGTGTAGTATATTTTATTCCTTGTTTATTTTGTAAGAAGGTTTACATAGGTCAGAGTAGTTTGAGTTTAAATGAAAGAATAAAGGTTCATAAAAGTAGAGTTAAAAATAGATATCTTAGTTCTGCTTTATATGTCCATGAAAAAGATACAGGCCACACTATTGATTTTGATGAAGCTAAGGTTGTCTTCTTTGAGAGAAATGAAATCAAAAGAAGAATTAAAGAGTCTTTATTATTGAAAATTTATTATTCTGAAGCAATTAACTTATTTAAGAGTTGTTTTAATATTAAGGGTGGATGGGAAGTGAATGGATTTGTGGGTAGTTTTTAATAGTATATATATATTGTGTAGTTTTTTGTAGTTCTTTACACTTGAGAAGTCTGCTTGTAGCAATGAAACCTTAAGTTGTATTTTAATATTAATTTTATGCTGGTCTGGTTTAATTTTAGATTTGGGGTGGTTTTGATATATATATATGAAAAACAAAAACAAGTTATTCACGTAACTTGCTATCACTTGTATTTATGATCAATAGATGGCGTTTTACCAAAACCACCGAAACAAGTGTAAATTTGTTTACATAGAATTCACTATCTCTTTGTTTGCTCACCCTCAGATCAGCTGATTTCAAACTAATTTGCTATCATCAGTGAAGGATAGAGTTAGAAACTAGATCTAAACACTGACTCCAAATGTTTATGCAAAATGTTTCTATCAGTTTGCAAGCGTGAATTTTTCAGACCGGTAAAGTCTTCAAACCCAGCCTAACAAGCTAGATAGCTATATGGATCTGATCTCAGTTCAGTTTCATCACATATTCAAAGCCTCTGCAATATATATCATTGCAAAAAACCTTTAAAGGTACATTTATGAAAAACAAAAACAAGTTATTCACGTAACTTGCTATCATTTGTATTTATGATCAATAGATGGCATTTTACCAAAACCACTAAAACAAGTGTAAATTTGTTTACATAAATGACAAAAGAGTCAGAATTCACTATCTCTTTCATTTTCTCACCCTCACATCAGCTGATTTCAAGCTAATTTGCTATCATCAGTGAAGGATAGAGTTAGAAACTAGATCTAAACACTGACTCCAAGTGTTTATGCAAAACATTTCTATCAGTTTGCAAGCATGAATATATATATATATATATATATATATATATATTGTAACGGATGAAAGATTTTGGATTCACATATACTGACCACAAGGGCACCACTAGTCTGAAAATCAGAACTAGATATTTATTTTAAGAGTGAACAGGATATGCAAATCTGAATGTGCCATACTAAACTCAGGGAGAAACAAGAAATCATAAGTACTGTTTAGACAATTGAAAAATAAAAGTACCAAGACAAATGTCAGCCAAATAAATTTAAACAATTTGAAAATTTTATTTAACATTTGGACAATAGAATAAATAAATCTAGCCACGAATACAAAAGTGACTTTTATTAGAATACGCATATTTATCAGAGAGTGCACATGAGTACAGAATACATGAAAACATTAAACGCTTTGGCAGCAAAATTCTCTCACCTAAAAATAAAAGAAATGGATAGGATATCTTCCTGCTGGCAATTTATAAAATTACAACAAAAAAATACAGCAACTCTAGTTTCCTGATTCAAAGATATGAAAACAATTATGGTCTTTTAGGAAATCAGCAAAACCAGCATGAATGATTGATCAATAGCTTTCTAACTACTGATTTTATAATGCCACAGGACTGCTGCATGTAATATTACTTTTAAAGCAAATGTGGTTGATTTCACATACAAGATAACAAAAAAAATATGATTATAATCTTATGTAATCTAGAAAGAAATCTCTACTTTTAGAAAACCAGAACAATAAAGTCAATAAACCACTAGGTAAAGGATTTGTGGTTTGCATAAAGCACAAACTAAACATATTTAAAATTAATTATTTTATAACAACAACTAAGGGCAGGTGAGGAAATAAAAAAAAGTATGAAAACTGCCAAAGCATTTAGCAATAGTTAGTGAAATAATTAGACATATATTAAACATATAAAATTATACATTCACAATGCAATCTGTGATAATTAAAATAGAAAGGAAATTTGGACTCTTAAAACTATGATCCCAATGCCTATGATAAATACAATGAAAGCAACCAGAATACATACTCTAAATATTTTAAATTTAATAAACAAGTAATATAATAAAATGGGTTACTTTTAGGATTAAGCTGGGACTAAAATTTGATCCTGGAAAGAATAAAGGAAACTAGGTACCTTGAGGTATAAGTTCAAAATTTTAGCTGATGTCTTCCAGTGGCATATATAGCATTTACTCCATGGTGAACTCTGGGCAAAGTCTTTAGCTTTCAATTTTTATTTAGAAGGCAGGAGGCAATGCTGGCTCAGTTTCCATATATGTTTTAAGGCATGTTTAGCAGGACAATTTGGCTCTGAGATCCATCTTGAGTTGATCTAGCCAGACATGGTGAAAATTGTATTGGAACAGTTCTTCCTTGAATATAGTTTTTTCATAGAAGTTATAATGACTGCATGGCAATTCTACCAGTCTTTAAATTGGTCTACAAAAGTGGCCTCCAAAGTAACTAGCAATGCCAGTAATCCTAGCTGGAGAGATCCTAAGTTTGTAATCCCCAGTCTCTTTCTAAAAACTCTTATCTTTCCAAAACATTTTTTTCTAATTAGTGGTTTTTTTCAACAGGGCAACCTTATCTCAGTCTTAATCCTAATTAAAGATTCTTCTCAGGGTTAATTTTATTTCTAATTCATTCAAAAATATTTAAAAACAAGTTTCAGCTAAAAAAATAATTAGAAATTAATTATAATTAGAACAAGAATGCAATTAAAAGTTTGTTTGCCATTAATCACTTTTAAAAAAAATCAATAGTAAAAGAAAACTATCTTAGAAGTAAAATCTATAAAAAAACAAACAAATAGAAATGACCTAACCTTAAAGAATTAAGTATATGTGTCATTACACATACTCTTTATAAACAAACTTTTACATAACTTTGTTTTTAAAATTTAATAAAACCAAAAGTTGGTTTTATTATTATTATTATTATTATTATTATGATGATGATGATGATGATTATTTTTATTATTATTATTATTATTATTATTATTATTATTATTATTATTATTATTATTATTATTATTATTATTATTATTATTATTATTATTATTATTATTATTATTATTATTATTATTATTATTATTATTATTATTATTATTATTATTATTAAAAGTTGGTTTTATTATTATTATTATTATTATTATTATGATGATGATGATGATGATATTTTTGCTGTCTCTTGTAGAAGTAGGATGTGTTTTTTTCTTTCTCTTAAAACTATTGGAATTTTTTTTTAAAGAGCCTCTCGTTATTTTTTTTTTATTAGTTTTTTGGATATCATACTGTTTTTTCTATGTTATTATATGGACAAAAAGCTTATCTCAACATTATTCTTATGGTGGACATCGTTTAATTTGGTACTATGTTTTTAAGATTTTTACATTTTATAAGTCTCTATTCTAGGATTGATATGTGCATATTTTTTGTGAAATTAATTGGATTAAAATATATTTTTTTATTGATATTCAATTTTTCTATTGTTCTAATATAATTGACCTTTTGATAACTGGTGACATTCTTTGACGTCAAAATTAATTACTTAAAGTAGCTTCTTTTAATGGATATTTTAAATGGTTTTTTTTTTTGAATGGATTGTTTACGCCTTGGGGATTTTATAAATAAATGTTTTTTTTTTTTTTGAGTGATCTTCAGTTGGAACTAATAAGCCTGGAGGATTTTATTAATAAAGCATATAAGACTCTATTTTTGGATCTATTGACTATTATATCGATTTATACACAAATCTACTATAAAGTTTTAATTTAACATTTTATTTTATTTTTAATTAATTTCTTCAATTTGGATAAGATTGATAACTTATTGCTTTTAATTACTTAGTGATTTCTTCATTCAATCTAGAGTGTTCCAAGTTACTTCACCTTAGGATCTTTATCTTTTTTTTAAACTTGTTTGTGTGTTTATATGTAAATTTGCTTATGGATATGAAGAGCATTACAGATATATTGTATACAATTGGATATTTTATTTACATATATATTACTTCACTTTTATAATATATAACAAGATTTGGCATCATTTTTTATAGCTTGTACTTTGACTTTATGCAATGTTTATGGAAGACAAAACATTTATAAGGGATTCTTTGTTAATAGAAATAACAAATTTTATTTATTATATCGTTTTGGAGAAAGACTGTCTGATTTATTTTCAATTGATATAAAATGTTATTTCATAAATAATTAAGACATAGTAATTTTGATATTTTTAATAATTTTATTTTGGACATTATTTGTTTTTATATATATAGTACCATTGAATATGTTTTTTTTTTTTCAAAATTTGTTAATTTTTTTTTTTTGTTAAGTAACAGATATTGTCATTGTTTGTTTTATAATTAAATTATTTTACTATAATGTATTTATTTACTTTATAATTTTTAGTTGTAGGGATTTAATTGTGTACTTAGAAGGGATTTATTTATTATCCAGTATCTAATTTTTTTTTTTTTTGGTTTGTTAGTTTTATGTTTGATGGCACCTTTTAAATTTCCCTGTGGTTTATGTTTGTCTGATATTTTTGGTAGACAAAAATTTTTAAAATTCTTGGGTTTTTGTGGCCTTAGATACCATATAGTATGTTATAATTAATTTAATAAAGATACTTCCATTGATTCTCTGAATTTTTATGTGAATACTGTAGCTCTTATTATAAGAAGGCTTCTGTTATTTTGAATTCTTACGTCTCCCAAATTTCTATGATGAATTCATCTCTTTCTGTTTTATCTGATACTGATATAATCTCTGATTCTAGCTCAGTTTCATCTGTTTGTAAAGTCTGTTCTATTGTTATATTGGATTCTATTAACTGTATTAATTGTTATGGTCAATGTCAGGGGAAGTTCATACCTCTTGTCTTAGATTAAGTAAAGTTGATGCTGACATTTTTCATATGATTGGTTTTGGCTTCTATAAATGTATAGAGTGTAATAATATGTCTAAGGTATTTTTGGCAGATAATATTGCTGATAATCCTGTTTTAGATGATGAGTTTGAGATAGTTAGGTCAACTAATTATATGGATAATAAAATTGGTGGAGATAATTGTGTTAGAAATTCTATTGTAAATGAATTTGATAAAAATAAAGATTTTTTGTCTTTACAGTATCTTTCTAATACAGATGTTGATTTATCTTTTAATAATGGGAATAATTATGTTGAAAATGAATTTGACAAAGATAAAATTGATAATGGAAATAATAATGTTGGAAGCTCTCCTGTAAATGAATGTGACAAATATAAAACTGTTTTATTATTAGATGATCTTTCTAATGTTGATGCTGATTTATCCCCTAATAATATTGACTTATTTCCTAATAATATTGACTTATTTCCTAAGATTGGAAATAATAGTTTTGGAAAGTTTGCTATAAATGAGTTTGACAATAATAAAGCTGTTTCTAATATAAATGTTGATATGGATTTATCCACTAATAATATTGACTTGTTTCCTAAGATTGGAAATAATAATATTGGAAACTTTGCTGTTAATGAATTTGACTCTGCTAATAATTTTGAGAATATAGATAGTTTAATTGACAGAGTTATTCATGATTCTAGTAATTTTTCTTTTGAAATGAATAATGTTAAGAATATAGATAGTTTAATTGACAGTGTTATTCATGATTCTAGTAATTTTTCTTTTGAAATGATTTTATCTCTTCCAATTTCTTTTATATATAATTTAATAATTAAAATGTCTCATCGTTGTAGAAATTCTTCAGGGATCAAAGATAAACTTATTAATACTATTGATATTGGTACTCAATGCATGTTATCATCTTCTGAATATCCTGATCAAATTTTTAGTTCTATTCCTGGAGATTATTCCTCTGCTATTAAAGGTGGTAACAACGTATGTTCATCTTCATCCAATTGCCTTGAAGATCTTGGTAAAAATGTTAATACTAATGATATTGGCACTAAATGCCTGTTGTCATCTTCTGAATATCCTGATCAAATTTTTAGTTCTTCCATTGCTAGAGATCATTTCACTAGTATTGAAGATGGTAACATTGTATGTTCATCTTCAGCCTATTGCCTCGAAGATCTTGGTGAAAATATCAAATTGGATGATTGTGTTCCTGAAGTTAATTTAGTTAATGATGAAATTAATAATAATAATAATAATAATAATAATAATAATAATAATAATAATAATAATAATAATAATTCAAATTCAATAATAATAATAATAATAATAATAATAATAATAATAATAATAATAATAATAATAATAATAATAATAATAATAATAATTCAATTCAATTCAATATCCATTTATTATGTGCATTTCAACATTTACACTTTAATAGAAATACACAATAAAAAAAAAATAATAATAATAACAATGATAATAATTAAAATTTAAAAAAACAAAAAAAACAACAAAAAAACAATAATAATCAAATACAAGCTAAATACATAAAATTATATATACATATATGTTCATAATTATACATTTAGTTGTTTTTTAACATTCATCACAAATTGATCGCAAAAAATATCAATATTATTAAAAGTTAGATTATATACCATTTGCAATCTATTAATAACTGATTTACCAAAGAAAGTATTTTTACATATACTAATCTTGAAAGTTTGCATTTCTCTTAATAAACGACAAGGTACTTTCAATTCTATTTTTGATATACAGTTACTGACATCAATTTTCCCATCAATCAACTTTTTCAGTAATATCATATCCTTCAACATTCTCCTTTCTTTCAATACTGTTTTGACAGTTTGACATTCACCCATTATTAATTTATTAAATCTTTTTTCAATATTATATATTTTAGACTGAATATTAATCAGATTGAAGTTCCATATACAAGAATTATATTCTAAAACTGTAACAACAAGGGAAAAAAATAACCTATATTTTATGGAAATAGATAAATCTCTCCCATATCTCAAAATACAGCCCATCTTTCTGTATGCTTTATTAATAATACATTTAATATGTGCATTAAAAGTAAAATTGCTACAAAATATAATTCCTAAATCAGATATAGTCTCTTTATATTTAATAACACCATTCTCAATTTTATATTGATAAACAGATTTTTCAGTTTTATTAGTATAGGAAACAATGCATGTTTTATTAATGTTAATCTCCATGTTGTTATACCTACACCATATAATAAAACTATCTATATCCTTTTGAACCTCAATATGATCACTATAAGTAATAATTCTTTTAAATAACTTACAATCATCAGCATAAGTAAGTATCATACTATTTTTATGCTATGATCAAGATCACACATATAAACATTAAAAAGCAATGGTGCTAATATTCGACTTTGAGGAACACCTATCATATTATCAAAAAAAAAGAGAATTAGTTTTATCCATATGTACATAAGATTTATGACCCCTCAAATAATTGGAAAACCACTCAACTAAATGAGGACTAACACCCAACATTTTAAGTTTATAGAAAAGTCTAATATATGAAACTTTGTCAAATGCCTGAGTCATATCAAAATATACAACATCTAATTGCTTCTGATCAGATAAGGCATGAGCAATATGATCAGATATCACCATTAAATTAGTTTCAGCAGATCTACCAGGTAAAAAACCATGCTGATAACTAGATAATACCTTAATCATATCTACAATAATATTACTATAAATACACCTTTCATAAATTCTAGCAAAAGGTGACAGAATTGAAATAGGTCTATAATTACCAGAATCAGATCTATCCCCTTTTTTAAAAATTGGTATAATCTTAGCTATCTTAAATATATCAGGAATAATAGTTTTCTCAATTGATAAATTAATGATATAATGCAATGGTGCTACCAATCATTCAGCACAACCCTTGATAATAAAATTAGGAATATTATCATATCCCATAATAATAATAATAATAATAATAATAATAATAATAATAATAATAATAATAATAATAATAATAATAATAATAATAATAATAATAATAATAATAATAATAATAATAATAATAATAATAATAATAATAATAATAATAATAATAATAATAATAATAATAATAATAATAATAATAATAATAATAATAATAATAATAATAATAATAATAATAATAATAATAATAATAATAATAATAATAATAATAATAATAATAATAATGTATGTAGGAATTTGCCTCATTCCAAATTTAAAAGTAGATGTTTTTATAACTCATCCTGGCTTGAGGTAAATTCCATTAATGATTGCTTTTCTGGTTCTGTTTTTTTTTCTCATGGTAAATTTAAATCACCAAATTTTTTTTTATGGGGAAAAGAGATAATGGAGGTTTTCCTGTTACTTTATCTTCTTTAAAGTCTGTGAAATATAAAATACTAAATTATCCGGCTGTAGTTCCTAAATTCATTTCAACTCATAATTTACAGAGTGCTTCTTTTATGGACAAAAGATATAATGGAGATTTTCCTGTTAATTTATCTTCTCTAAAGTCTATTAATCATAAAATTCTTAATTATCCTGATATTTCTCCCAAATTGATTCCTGCTTATATATCACATTCACTTAACTTTAATTCAAATAGTAACTATCGGATAAATCATTCTGGATACTCCTTTTTATCTTCTAGTAAAAATGACTTTTTAAGAACTAAAAAAATTAATATTTCTGATGGATTTAATAAATTTAATTTTGCTAATGTTCATTCTAAGTCTGTTAGGCATAAAATTCTTAATTATCCGGATATTGCTCCCAAATACATTCCAGCTTATAGATCACATTCACTTGGCTTTCATTCAAATAGTAACTATCTGATAAATCATTCTGGATACTCCTCTTTATCTTCTAGTAAAAATGATTTTTCAAGGTAAAAAAAATATATATCTGATGGATTTAATAAATCTAATTTTGCTGATGGTTATTCTAATACTAATATAACTTATAATAGATATTTTCTTTCTAAAATGCCAGTAAATCTCAATTCAAAAGATATTACAGTATTTCTTGAAAATAATTTACAAACTAGCATTGTTGTCATAAAGTTAATATGAATAATTCTAAGTCTTCTTGTTTTTATACTTCTGTTTCTGCACATAATGAAATAATATCCCCTAATTTATGACTTTGCGGTGCTTCCATTTTTTTTTATGGATCTCTGGCCAGGTCTCTAAGGTTTTAAGAGAATTTATTTAATTTATTTTGTTTTAGTATCTATTTTATTTTTATTTATTTATTATTTTTTCTTTATCTTTTTCTTTTTTTGTTTTTATTTGTGTTGTTTCCATTATCTTTGCGGGTAGCATGGTAGGCCTTTCTTGTTTTTACATGAATGTCAGAGGTATGAGTACTAAATGTGTTCAAGTTAAACAATTTTTTGAAACTGAACATTTTGATCTTATTTTACTTACAGAAACATGGTTAAATCAACAATTTCCTGATTGTTCTTTTCTTGATGATAGATTCAGTATTTTGCGAACTGACAGATCTATGGATAATATTTCTTGAGGTGGTGGTACTCTGATTGCTCTTCATAAAGATGTTTTTTATAAAGAACTTTATTTTTCTTCTTCTTTTTGTGAATCTACATGGTGTGAAATTACTTTAAATCACAATTTTAAATTTATTTCAGGTAATGTTTACCTCAAACCCATTTTGTCATTGTTGGAGTTTGATTATTTTTTGACATCACTTGAAGATTTTTTGATTGGCTATGATAATGTTATTATTACCGGGGATTTAAATATTCCAGATTTATATTCAGGTACTACTATCATAGATTCTGCCTTTTTTTCACCTAAAGCATTGAGAATAATTCGGTTTTGCAATTTGTTGGAATTTAAAACAATTTAATCCATACCCCAATTTTAATGATCACACATTGAATTATATTCTCAGTAATTTTCCTACAATTGAATGTTTAACTATTTCTTCTCTTCCTTTTTCCATTGATTTGCATCATCCTCTCTTAGAATTTTATATTAATATTAAATTTAATAGACTCTGTCCCTTTAAAACTATGAAAAGAAACTACAGAAAAGGAAATTATTTGGGTCTTTGTTTGCAATTATCTAATTTTAACTGGAAAAATTTGTATTCTTCATCTGATGTAGATTTCTGTATGAAGTTTTTTGAACAATTAATTAGTGAACTAATTGACAAATACATTCCTAAGAAAAAAATTTTAACTAACCATTTTCCTCTCTGGTTTTCAGTTTCTCTTAAAGAAATTATTAAAAGGAAATTATTTCACCATCGTAAATATTGGAAAACTAAGAACTTAAATTATTATAACAATTTTATTAATTATAGAAGATTGTCAAATGTTATATATCATAGAGATTTTCAAAAAATTATACAAAATACTGAAAGTCATATTTCTGACAATCCTTTGCAATTTTGGTCTCTAGTTAAGGATTTAGGTATTACAAAAAAAAATTACAGAGTAATAATTCTAATCTAGTCGCTGATGATTTTTCTCATTATTTTTCAGAGCTTTTTAGACAATCTAATTCTTTTACTGATTTAACTGAAAATAATGATCTAGTTGAAGAAAGGATAACATTTGATTCATTTATTGAATCTGATGTTATTTTTGCTATTGGGCAGCTTAAATTACATTCTAGTGTGGGCTTTGACAATATTTCAGCTTTCATTTATAAAGGATGTGCTGAATACATTGCTTCTCCTCTTTTGCATATTTTTAATTGCTCTTTGGCAAATGGTACTTTTCCTACATCACTTAAAATTGCTAAAGTTGTTCCTATTTTTAAAAAAGAATCTAGAAATTTGGTAAGTGACTATAGGCCTATTTCAATTCTACACACTGTTGCTCGAATTTTTGAAAGATATTTATATAATAAAATTATCTTGGAGGTCTCTAAGGTTTTGGCCCAGAACAGCATGGATTTTTGCCTAATAGGTCCATTGAAACAAATTTGCTAACTATTTTTGATCACATTTCAAATTCAATTCAGAATCAATCTAGGCTAGATGTTGTTTATTTTGATATGTCCAAGGCTTTTGATAGAGTTAATCATAAAATTCTTCTTCAGAAGCTTTGTAGGTTAGGTTTTTCTAAATTATTAATTAATTGGTTTGACTCTTTTCTTAGGGATAGAATGTCTTGTGTGAGGTTTAATAGTAAATTGTCATTACCATATTATTGCTTCACTGGGGTGCCTCAAGGCAGTGTTCTTGCACCTTTATTATTTAATGTAAACATTGATGACCTAAAAACATGCATTAAATTTTCATATCTTCTATGTTATGCAGATGATTGCAAAATTTTTAGGCATATTTATTTATTAATGACTGTTTTTTACTTCAAAGTGATATAGATAATTTCTTGAATTGGTGTGAATATAATTATATGGATAAGTGCTCCATTGTCTCTAAAATTATAACAAATGATCATCAAAAAGATCTAGGAATAATATTTTCCAATAATGAATCTTTTCATAATCACATTAATTTTATGGTGAATAAATCTCTTTCTATTTACAGATATGGAAAAGCATTTAATAAATTTACAAAGATTAAACTTTTTATATCTTTAGTTCTTCCCATATTGGAGTATGGTTCAATTATAAGGAATCCTCATAACAGAACAGATATCATAAGAGTTCAGTCTGTTTTTGACAAATTTGCAAAATTAAATAGTTTAGGTAGTGAACACTATGTTGATTTACTGCTGAGACAAAAAACAAAAGATCTCAAACTTCTTCATAAATTGATCTCCCAGAATATTTCTGTATCTAATTTGCTTTCTAACTTAGGTATTAAGAAACAGAATTATAACACTCATACTCACAATGTTTTTGAACTGAATATTTGTAAATCTGATGTATTAAGATTTTCCCCTTTATTTCATTTACCTAGAACTTATAATAAAGATTTTGGTAATGATGATGTTTTTAATTTGGATTTTAAACAATTCACTAAAGTCCTCATAAAAAATATTAACCTTGATTTCATTTGATATATTGCCTTTTAATTTATTTATGCATTTTATTGTTTTTCTATTTTATTGGTATTATTTATTTTATTATTATAATTTTTTTAATGCTTATTTAGATTTGTATCTAATAATTACATTACTGTGCAATCTATAATTGGCTAAATGCTGTTGATATGTACATTAAATAAATAAAGAATTGAATTGAATTATTATTATTATTATTGCTGCTGCTGCTACTGCTACTACTACTGCTACTACTACTACTACTACTACTGCTACTGCTACTACTGCTACTACTGCTACTACTTACTACTACTACTACTATTGCTGCTACTACTATTACTACTGCTACTGCTGCTGCTACTGCTACTACTACTGCTGCTTCTACTACTACTACTCCTACTCCTACTCTACTCCTCCTACTATTACGACTACTATGACTATGACTACTACTACTACTACTACTACTACTACTACTACTACTACTACTACTACTACTACTACTACTACTACTACTTTTAAAATATATTTTATTGGCAGTTTATTTGGTTACATTTTTTTCTTTATAAAAAAATAGAAAATAAGTACAATTTATAGTAAAATTGAAAAAAAAGGAAAGATACATGATTAGTGATATTGGACAATTAAAATATTAGAACATATTTTGATTACATATATCAATTGTTGAATTGTTTTTGTTTTTTTCTTTCTTTATGCTCAATTGTGTTTCAATGGTAATAATATAAAAATTAAAAAATAAATATGTAATAAAACAAAAAGTTTAAGAAGATATAACAATAATAATAAAAATAAATGTATATCCATAGGTCGCAGAGGGGAGAGTAATGTAATGAGGCTCCATGTTGCTGCAAATATGTCTGCAGGTGCCAAGGCTTGATCCCTGAGCTTAATTTTTCCCAATTTGCCAATAAAGAGAGATTTGAGTTTTCGAGATGTGGGGTTGAAACAGAAATGACATCTCAGAAACCAAAGGGTAAAGAGAAGGAAAATTGTGATTCTGATAGAAGGAAATAGACTTCTCTGGATGCTGTTAATGAGCATTTGAAGAGATTTAATGTGTGATTTTGTGATAGATACAATTAGTGTTCTGTATGGTTGAAGTGCTATGCATTAAAGCATGAAATAGATACAATTAGTGTTCTGTATGGTTAAAGTGCTATGCATTAAAGCATGAAATGTTCTATGGTTTTTTCATCTTTATGGCAAAGTTGGCAATCAGCATCAATATCAGCAAAAGACATTTTTTTGGATAGAAAGCTATTGGTAGGAAGAGCTTCAATGTTTATTTTTATAAGAAAGTCAAGATATTTCGGCTCCAAGTACCAAAATTTGAATTTTTTAATAATTTGTTTGTTAGTGATTGTAATTAAAGATTGTGGTGTGAGAGTAGTATCTATTATATTTGCATGTTTGAATGCTTCCCAGTATGTGATTTTTTCATCGGCAATATCTTTCTTTGTGTTGAAATAAGTTTTATAAGTTTTAATGAAGTTGTTTAAAAATTTGTTATTACTGGGAGGGGTGTGTCTGTAGGTAATACGGGAAGTAGTTTTTCTATGTTAGGGAAGAGTGTTATTAACTTTACTATTATATTATGTGTTCTTTATAGATAAAATATGTTAACTGAGTGCATTGATAGCCCATTGTGGCTAGTAGGTATTTGCATCGATTTGATGCTCATAGCTATTGTTTTTTTACCCCATATTAGTTTTGTACATAGTGAGTTAATTTTTTTCTCAAACGTGTTGGTATATTTTATGATGGGCATATAATATGTGGTTTTGGGGAAGATGAGTATGTTTAAAAGTGCAGTCTTGGCATGTAGTGACAGGTAGGCTTTAGAGAGTGAATTTGTAGTTTGTTCAATGGATGAAATTAATGAGTCTTGAATTGTTGTTCTCATAGCATTTGCTGATTTATATATGGGGAAACCCAGAAAGTTTTGTGGCGGGGCTGTAAATATAGAGGAAGTTGAGTTTCCAGTTAGGATATTCCATGTAGCTGATTTGTTTAAGTTAAAGTTGAGTTTATATTGGGTACTGTAATTATTGATTTTTGTGATTAGTTGAGGAGGATTTTTTTTTAATGGAAGAAATATAACTATATCATCCATATAACTAATGTGTGTAATGCATTTTTTAATTGAAGGGATGTATATACATGGGAGATTGTTTTCAATGTCAGTTAGTAGGGGGTTAATGTAGGTTATAAAGAGAAGGGCACTTAGAGGGGAACCTTGGGGAATTGAATTATGGGGAGCAAAATTAGGTGAGGTTTGGCTATTGAGGGTGATATGAATTTCCCTGTTTATAAGGAGGTTAGTGAGAATATAAAGCAAGGGGATGGGTATATTATATGTTTTAAGTGTATGTATTAATGTTTATATAGGAACAGAGTCAAATGCAGCAGTAATGTCCAGTTGAACTGCAATAGGTCCAGTTTTCCTAGCATGTCTGTTATAGTCTATGATTATTTTAAAGAGAGAGATTGCAGCAGAGGTGGATGATCCTTTTTTTTCAAATTGAAAAGTTGATATGGAAGGTAGGATGAGAGGTTGTATTTTGTCTTTAATAATTGACTCAACAGTTTTAATGAGGATAGGGGTCATAGATATTGGCCATAGATTGTTAAATGGGGAGGGTAATATATTTTTTAGAAAGGGTACTAAAGAGACTGGGTAAAGTTGTTCAATATGATGTATTTGTTCAGATAAGTAGTTTAGGAGGTTATGTATTATTGGTATTGTGAAGTAGCTAAGATGAGTGAGAATGAATTTTGGTATTGCATGAGGGCTGGGGTGTATACTGTTGGGAAGAGAAGTTAATTTCAGTATGATGTCATGTTTGGTTATACCATGATTACAATTGCTGGGTCCAAATAGATTTGTGTGTATATCTGTGTATGTAGCTGTTTGAAAGATGTTTTTAAAGTGGTAGAAGATTAAAGGAAGCATGTTTTGTCCTGCAAATATTTGTTTATTTGAAATTATAGAGGATGGAGTTGATTTTTTTATTTTTATATGCAAGAGCCCAGCGAATATAACCTCTGGACCAGTTATGAGGATGGGAAAGATATATTTTTGCCTTTTTTTGTGGCAAGATATTCAGCAAGTAGGTTTTGAGTATGTTTATACTGCTGCTTAAGTAGGATTATAGAAGGAATAAAGGCAGGGTCATTTGATGTATTTTTTAGTTTTATGTGAATAGTATCTAATTCTTTAACCAGAGTAGTGGGTGGCTTATTTTTCCTGGTATAGTGTTTTATAACTGAATAAATAATGTTGATGAATGTTTGCCATGCTTTGACAGGGTGAAGAGAGAGTATATTAATTTTTTTAAAAAGAATATAAATTTCAGAAATCACTGCTTTGGGTGTAGATGATTTCAAAAGAAGATGAACAGTGTTATTACAAGGTAAGTTTAGTCGTGTATTTAGATTAATGTGTAGGTTGACATTTAGAGCACAGTGGTCAGAGAAACTAACAGGATGAAGCGAAGGTTTAATGAGAAAGTGTAGGTCTGGAGAGTAGAAAAGTAGGTCTATGAGAGTGGCATGTTTTTTGGTGTTGAAGGAGAAAGCAGTACTTGGAAAAAATCCTTCAGCACTCATCAATCTATGATTGATAAGATGGAGATATTTGGAAAGAAATGCAGAGTAGGGCATATTGAAATCACCTATAAGAATAATGGGGAAAGAGTTGGCAGCTAGTGTGCTATTTATTCGATTAATTAATTTGTAAATTAGTATGAGTTTATTATAAAGATATACATTAATAATGTTTATGGTGAAAGCAGTGTGATGTAAGGTTATTATAATCATGTTTTCATCCAAATATAAAATTTTGAATGATTCAAATGGTGCTTTATGGTATATGAGAATGCCAACTCCTGCTGCTGTTGTGTTAGATGTAGAGAATTCTACATATCCAAATCTGCTTAGAAGAGTTTGGGGGTTAATTTTGTTAGTGATTTTAGTTTCAGTGAATAATATGATGTGAGGGGTGAATTGTTTAATCCAGCTACTTAATGCATGAATTCTTTCATTAGAGTTTAGACCCCTTGTGTTAATTTCATTAATATTAATATCCATAGTGAAGGATTTGTGTTGTGTGTGTGTAGAAATAATTGTGTAAGTGTAAAGCCATAAATAAGAAATAAATAAAACGGTTAGTAGTGTGACCTATTAGATATACCTTTACATAGTCTAGTATTAAGCTTTTATCCATTTATTTTGGAGGCAAATGATAAATAAAAAGTTGTATTATTTATGGTTGTGCTTTCATTGGAGCAGGATCTTGTTCAGATGCTGTGTTGGATGTGGTATGCTTTGTTTGTGAATAATTATCATCTGAAGATTTTCTGGAAATTCTTCTATTAATGTCCACTCCTGCCATAATTTTTTTTTTGTTCTGGAGTGAGAGTGGCATAATTTAAGAGTGATTGTCTAGTCCAGTGGCTGTCTGTTATGACTTCAGCTAGAGAAGTGCTGGGATTATTGGCTTTAAGTTTCTTTTTTACTGGGATAGAAGGTTTATTTTTGTCTGTATTGCAAATGGGATTACAATTCTCAGAAGGCTTTTGTTGGTCAGCTGTCTTTGTGCTGCTGCTATTGATTTTTCTTTTCTTCCTTATTTTAGTCTTGTGTTTGTTGGCTATTTGAAAAGGTGTATTGTCATCTGAGGTATTCTCATGATGTTCTGATGATGATGATGATGAGGTGTTTATGTTTTCATCCTCAGATTCTGTGTTTGTGTCAAGTGGTTCTTTATGTATAATTTTATCTTGTTTGGTCTTGGTGATAGGGGGGTTATTGATTGAAGGTTTTATTAAGGAATGTTCAATAGTTTTTGATGATGATGGTATTTGTAGTTGTTTTTCAGCTGGCAGTATATCATTGCCTTGTTGTTGTTTTGGAGCTTTCGTACATTGATGTGGCTTTGTGATTTTAAGTCCACATTCAGTGCAAAATTTATTCGGGCAATTTTTTATTATATGAGTTCTTTCTTTGCATGAGAAACATTGAGGAGGAACACCTTTAAATGTTATAGTTAGCGGCGATGTTTCAGAGGAATGTACCGTAGGAATATCTGTTGCATTAGTGTTTTTATTTAGAGTGAATGAGAACGTTGCTACTACGACTACTACTACTACTACTACTACTACTACTACTACTACTACTACTACTACTACTACTACTACTATTACTACCACTACCACCACCACCACCACTACTACTATTATTATTATTATTATTATTATTGTTATTACTATTATTATTATTATTATTGTTGTACAAATATGTTTCTCACACTTGCTTATGATATCATCAGAATTTTTTTTAGCAATTATCATCAAAGAAATATTACTAAAAGGTGAAAACAGAACCTTTTCTTAAATAGTTTATAAATATAATCGATAATAAATAATGACGAAAAACTGCAAATCTAGTGAGAAGTTTAAAAAAAACTTTGTATTGCTTTTCAAAAGATTAAATATTTACAGAAAGATTAATAAATAATCATCTTTAAAATCTATCAAACGTATTACAATAAATATTTACAATAAACCACGAAAAAGACCAACTAGCTAGTTATTATATATAAATTATTTCATATACAGACATCAAGCATATATTACTTAGAAAATATTTCAGCAACCATTGTCTAAGCAACATTACAAATAAGTGGAAAAGGAAACTCAATTTCCCATTTTTTATTCCAGCCTTAACAATAATTGTTAAAAAGTTTTTAGTGACTATAAATACGAGAGCTAAATGAAGTAATTTAAATAACGACCAGATAACTGGTATCATTTTTGATTTATGCATATATCTATATAATAAAGATAAAACAAGTAAAAGAATAAAAAAGAGAAAAAAATACGTATTTCTTTTTAGGAAGATGAACTTACAATTGAGCTCCACGTAATGTACTAATAGTCATGTATCGCTGAACTTGAGATTGTCCTGAACCATAAACACTGTTCCAAATAAAAGTTCCTCCAATAACAATGCTCCAAAATGTGTGGCGAGTTAAAGGATTAGGATCAAAACTATAATTAAAGTACAAAAACATGATTTATCAGCTTTAATGTTTATTTATGGAACAAATTATTTTAATATTTTTGATTTTTTTTTTAACAATAATAGAGTAAATTTGCAATAGTTTAAACTTTTAAAACATAATAATCTTTGCAAAGGTGCTGATAAAATGGAAATTTTATTATGGTACTTTAAATAGTGGAAGCTTTTAACCATAATTTGAAAAAAAATAATGAACAATGTTATAAAATATGAGGATATAAAAAACTCAAAATTATAAAAGGTAAATCAATTAAGAAGTTGCTGTATTCTGAATTTATTGCGGTTGACTAAAGTAACAAGAAAATTCAATGGGTAAAAAATTGCAACTGCTTTTCAAGATGGTTTCTATTTCAAGCAAAACAATCATAAATTACTCTATGAATAAAATTAAACTCACAAACAAGTATTTAATACATTTGGGTATAAAGCTAATCTTAATAATAATAATAATAATAATAATAATAATAATAATAATAATAATAATAATAATAATAATAATAATAATAATAATAATAATAATAATAATAATAATAATAATAATAATAATAAACTACTTTAACGTTTCAAATTCTTAAAATCATTTAGCAAAATTACAAAACTTATAAATTATGATTTCTTAAAATCTTTTCTATAAAAGTAGACCAAAGTGTCTAAATATAGCTCTAAAAATGAAAAATCCACTTCAATATAAACTCAGATAATAATGTTACTTATTAACAAATAACGACTACATAATTCTAAGCACCCATAAAGAATAACAATTTCTTTGGGAAAATATTTATAGTCTTACAATAAGTCAATCGATTTTTGTTAATTCATATAGCTAAATTCTTTAGAAAAGTTTAAACTTTAACTTATAATTAATTTTCTATTTATTAAGAAGCTTGACTTCTTATAAATTCTCGAGTAATAAGCCATTCGATAATTTAAATTTAAATTCAAAATCTATCACGGAAAAAGGATATGTCTTAGAAAAAATTCTGATCTCAAGTTAGTCATTATAAACCAATAAAAGATTTTAAATTGAACATAACCCATTATAATTTTCAAGTTTAAAACTATTATAAATAATAAAATTGGGGGGGGGGGGACAACAACATATAATTCTTCTAAATTAATTCTATAGTGCTGGAATAGTTTTTCTTTATTATCCATGTGGCATACAATCATTATATAATGTTTGATAAAATTCCTTAAATGATTTTAGTTAATTTGGAACGTAATATATTTTAATTGTGGATGTATTTTTAAGACCAACAAAAAATAGTCATAAATTTCATTTACAATTACCAGCAGCACGATAAATTGTTTATTGCCCCCAGTGAATTGATCAGAACATATGTTGTTTCATTTAGCCGTAAGTATCTTAATCTAAACTAAGACTATAATCTCAAAATTTAAATGCATTGCTAAAAATATAATTTCATTTAATTTTCATAGCCTGAAAAGCAATTTTTGAAAGTTTTAGTAGTATTTATTATGCCATTCAGAAGATAATATTTTGGAGACTGCTTTTAATATTTTTAAAATAATTCTTGCAATTTTTAAAATATATTACGAGCTGAAACATTTCTATTGATGTAGAATTAGTGTTAAAAATCTTATCTCATTAGGAGATTTTGCAAACTTCAAGCTTTTTAAATTTTTTTATGTCAATATCGAAATATAATTTAAAATAATTGTAATGGATTTCCACCGTCTTTATTAGTGTGGAGTCAGTATTTTACAATTTAAATTTTCTCATTGTTTCATTATTATGTGAGTTTTATACTAATTAATATTTTCTTATAGAATATTAGTAATCGCTAATTTTTGTTATATTAAGGATATTTATATAGTCCTACGTTTTCAAAGTCGTATTTCTTTCTTCTAAATCGCCAATTTACTTTCCTTACATCCATACTTATGAACAAGCGCTTATCTCGATCTGATTTATAAAATTAAGTATAATCATTCTTTGCTTATTTTCTTGTAGAAGTCTTGAAAAAAATAATTTTTCTATCGGAACTTTTTAATTCAAATCTAGTTCTTTAAATTTTTGTGATGATATATTTAGTTTTTCCATTTATTATTATTTCCAAATCTAATTATATATAATTATAAAGGTTTTGAGGTCTAATTTTTTTATATAAAGATATTATATCTAGATCTTCGGAAATGAAACTAATGACTTTATTATTCGAAATTTAATGCATTCAATGCCCAAAAACCTTTTTTATCAATCTAATTCTTTTTTTAATTTTTTTAACCTATATTCATCATCAATAAAATTTAAAGAATTTGACCAAAGTTTTCAGAAACCATCTCTCTAAATTACTGCAAAAGAATTATTTAGCTACTCAAATAAAAAAAAAGATATTGTAATTCTGACTAAACTTTTAAGAGTAGTGATTAATTTCTTAAAGTAATGAATTTTGCATGCTAATGACAACCCAATGATAATTAAAAAAGATAAACTATTTCAAATATGGACATTTATCAGCTTTCTGCAGCATTTCAATAAGAAATTTAATTTAAATAGTAATTAGTTGTCTGTGAATAAGGTCAAATATAAGACAAGAAATGTATTAAAAATAAATTCAGAATAATCTAAAAAATAAAGCATAATTAATATTAATTGTTGGGAGCATCCGGTTTAAGTTTGCAAAACATTTATATTCTACAAACTTCTTTGTATAGGAATTTCAGGAAATCGTAAATGGAAAATATCAAATCGCTTGCACTTTAAACTAATGGTATATATATATACTGTAACCATCAACATTAATACACTTTAAACTAATGGTATATATATATACTGTAACCATCAACATTAATCAAGCTTATTATGATGTCAGAGAACTACTATAATCAGACCACTTTACTATAACCTAATAAACTGAAAGAACGTACCAATGCCTACCACATTAGTGCCAAGAACTGTAATAACCAAAAGCATATCATGCCATCTATATCATGCACCAAGACTATAACCGAAATCTGCAGCAAATCACAACAAACAAAACTAATGATATAACATAAAATTGTTATGATCTAATCTGGTCGCAGCCAGGGTATACCGCGAAGATCTATCATAGTAGTATGTGAAAATACATTCCACAAATTATAAGTATGTAATTTTATTATCTTTCAAACCTTAATTTGCGATTTTTCATTACATGAGACCTTATGGCCGACCATGGACAAGATGGTATAATTTGTGGAACTACTAACGATTACGAATTTTAAAATTACATATATGATTTTTAATACAAATGCTAGTCTAGGTAAGGGCTTTGCAATAATAAATAAACATAAAATACCTGGGTTCTTTTTTATAATTTAATAAATATCAATGAGACTCTTGTTATACTGATGAATGACAATTAAAACGTTAAGTAAATACATTCAATCTTGTCATATCTGGTAAATCTGTTTATAAGTTTATAAAATCAATCAATTTTGTATCATGTACTCGAATCAACTACGCAAAGCTAAAATGATGAAAAAGGTAAATGGGATTTTATTGTACCTTAGACATCATAAACTACAAAGGACAAAAAGCATTCAAATGTTTTTCTCAAAATATTACTAAACTCTTATATCATGCTGACAATAGTATGTACTTCAATGTGTGCTCTATTCAAGATATATGATTTCTGATTTTATGAATGACAAATAGCAACGGCACAGTAAGTTTAATTATAAATCAATATTTATTTACAATTTTTATAACT
Organism: Epiperipatus broadwayi; assembly: GCA_028023455.1. NCBI lineage: Eukaryota > Metazoa > Onychophora > Udeonychophora > Euonychophora > Peripatidae > Epiperipatus > Epiperipatus broadwayi. Next base: position 57,022 of record JAQFVV010001138.1, read on the forward strand.
AATAAGTAATTGATGTTTAATGTAATAACTAAATACATAAATAAACAAATAAAATAAATAAATAAATTATAATTCCATTGGTTTCCTTCAATAACATATCATAGGCACAGTTTTATAAAGCCTAATCATACATTATATTACAATTTGATATAATTGATGTCTTGAGGAAATTATACTAAAATTCAACATCAAATCATGAAATATCCAATGTGTCAGTTCCAGAACCAATAAGCCTATACCGTAGACCTATAATAATGTAAAAAAATATTATATTTGTAGGATTTAGCTATAATGCTAATGCTAAATAAAAATGAAAATTTAAACTTCAATTCAGATAAAATATTAATTAACAAACAGTTAATTATTATGAGGTAACTTAGATAGAATGTCCTGCTACACTTTATGACTTAACTTATAAATTATGCTTATAAATGGAAGAAGATGATTTTAGCAGAATAACCAAAATACTTTGCCCAAACTTATATTTATGAAGTAAAATCATATTCCTGTGGATGCATTCATCTACACATAGGAATTATATAACACTGAGTGCCTTGTGGATTTATACATCATCATAAAGCAATAAATATAATTACACAATTCAGCTGATTAACCACCAGCATAGGAATGAGTGTAGAAATACAGAAAGTGTCAATTAATTAATCTGCGGATTAAGAACCTGCACAGATTAATGCCTTTTAACATTATAAAGCAATATTACTATTTACTTCATATTTAAAGTGCAAAAGTCATCCTTCTCAATTATTCTGACCATTTAGAAAACACTAGCATTTTAGCAGATGGGGGTTCATAATAAAAAGTGTTTCACTAATCAGGACAACTAATATATTAAATTATCTTGCTTAAAATAAAAACATAGCAACAATATAATATAAGTGACATTAGTATAGGAATAGAACTCTGGAAAGACTCGTAAGACACTTCATGAGAGGTTGACACATATCATAAATTCATTAGTAATTTTCAAGCTTTTTCGCAAGCGCTATTCCCTTGAATAAGTATTTTATTCAATCCCATTAATTTAATTTAAACCTAATAAAATATAACTCATGAACTTCACATACAAGTTCATATAACAATAAAATTAAATTAATTCATTCTTACTTAAATACAAGAATTCTAGCAGGTGTGCGTGTGACATAAATTAAATTGTACAGCATTTTATAATAATAAATATGATCCGTGAAATCCATGTAAAAATGTCTTGAACAATAAATACACAAAGTAATAATTATAATTATAGCTGAATTCCATAAATGTAATTATATCTATTTGTCCCAGTTATTATAAGCACTTTTAAATTAATGATTTTACGTGGCTCCATGAATATAAAACAATTCCAAAAACATGACATGCAGAGTTTAAATGAAAATGTTCTTCATACGTTATTAAATTCTACATTTCTATATAAAACTGTTCCAAGTTTATAACATCCAGGCTAATATTTATTTATCCACATTTAAATTTAGGAATAATAATTAGAGCAAATAATTTAATAATTCCAAATTGACGATAAAATTCAGAAAGTAGTTTTAGTTAATTATTTGAAGACTGTTTCCATTATTCAAATAGTAAAGAAATTAAATAGCAAATACATTACTGGCAGTATATAGTTAAATAAATTAATCAATGCTATATTATTTTAAATTATAAACAGAAATATTAAACCATGTTAATAACTTTAACATTTAACTTTGATTTTAAACCTCTTTTTTTTTTTTAAAAAAAAAGAAAGTTTTCATATCTAAAAAACTTCTGTAATTAAAACATTTATTTAGTGTTGCCAATTTGTATAATAATAAGATATTCCAAACATACTGACCTCTCTGCAATTAATTCTACTTTTAAATTTGAAAGCTCCGACATATTTTTAAGTGTAAATATTGGAAAATTTTTAGCGATTTGATCCACTTGGCTAGCTGACTTGAACAGATTTTTAAATTTAGCACTTCATTCTATTATTAAACACCGCCATTTTATGTTTACATTTGTAGAAAACTTTTTGGTAAATCCGTTTACTTATTAACTATTTTTAAAAAATAAGCTTATCATATTTTGCATACATTTTATTCTTACACCATTTTCTTTTTCTTTTCTCTAAAACAGCAACCTTATATCAGACGATCTCTTTAATCGCGCTCTTTTTTTTTTTTTTTACATTGAAACGCATATGTAATTACTATATTTTTTTTCTAATAATTAAAATTAGCTAAACAAATGGTTTTTTAATTCAATGAAAATAATTTCTAAGACTATTTTAAATAAATAAGAATTATTATTATTTTCAATCACATTTTACTAAATTTAATATGTGTTGTCAATTTCTAAAAAGTTAAACATATTTTGATACAAATCAGTGGATGGAAAGAAGCAATTTAAATACATTAAAATAACACAGACAATAAGTAAGGCAAAATATTACTTATTCTCTCTAATAAATTATTTTGAATGCAAGAAAATAATCTGTTCAAAATGCAAACCAAGGCAATCAAATCACCAAAAAGAAGACAGAGAAATTTTTATTCCAGTTATATCGATCTTTATATTTTATACTAAAATATAAGGTTACAATATATATATATTAATAATTCAAACAAATATATTTAACACAGTATTCAAAATTAAATAATATATTCTTTACCAGAAGTACTTTGAATTGTTTCACTGACAATCTTTATCAACTGTTAATACAAACATACAAAAAATAAAAACTTGCATTACCCATCATTCAATCTATTCAAATTTCCCACAATTCTGTTGTCTTTATATTAGCTGATTGTTTATTCATTAAACCACCTCTATTCCTAGATATCATCATTGCCTCTTTAATTTTACGTTTTTCACTACACCTTTCAATTTGAATAATTTTTATATCTCTATTATTAAATTTAAAACCATAATTACATGTTTTATTATGATCAAATATAATTGATGGAGTATTCATATTTACTGAAGATATATTTTCTTTCTGTACACGTTTATATAATGTCTTATGATCATTATATCGTTTTTGTAATGTACATTTGGATTCCCCTATATATTTTATTCCACAACCACATTCCAACATATATATAATAGAACTTAATTCAAACTTAGAAATCTTCACTTTGGAGTTATTTATCATATCATTTATATTATTTGAAGAGAAAAAAGAAATTCTACACAAACCACTAAAAAGTTTTTCTCTTCAAATAATATAAATGATATGATAAATAACTCCAAAGCGAAGATTTCTAAGTTTGAATTAAGTTCTATTATATATATGTTGGAATGTGGTTGTGGAATAAAATATATAGGGGAATCCAAATGTACATTACAAAAATGATATAATGATCATAAGACATTATATAAACATGTACAGAAAGAAAATATATCTTCAGTAAATATGAATACTCCATCAATTATATTTGATCATAATAAAACATGTAATTATGGTTTTAAATTTAATAATAGAGATATAAAAATTATTCAAATTGAAAGGTGTAGTGAAAAATGTAAAATTAAAGAGTCAATGATGATATCTAGGAATAGAGGTGGTTTAATGAATAAACAATCGGCTAATATAAAGACAACAGAATTGTGGGAAATTTGAATAGATTGAATGATGGGTAATGCAAGTTTTTATTTTTTGTACGTTTGTATTAACAGTTGATAAAGATTGTCAGTGAAACAATTGAAAGTACTTCTGGTAAAGAATATATTATTTAATTTTGAATACTGTGTTAAATATATTTGTTTGAATTATTATTACATAATTTAAAAATACAGACATTTAATGGTTGTAGTTATATATATATATATATATATATATATATATATATATATATATATATATATATATATATATATATATATATAGGGTACAAATATATATATATATATATATATATATATATATATATATATTGTACCCTCACTTCCAGGAAATATGTAATTATAATCATTTGATCTAGCTCAGATAAATAACTATGTTTATCTAAAATGTATCTAAATCAACAATAACTATATTTTTAAATAATATCAAATTATCAAATTAGCTTAACTAATAAATAATAATATAGTTCTGTGTTATAAAATTAAATAAATGACTATCTAATCAAATCATGAGACTATGAAGTGAGTTTACAAGTGGCAGAACGAATACATTAAGCCAATATCCCATAGGATATCACCTTAATGGCATAAGAATACTATACCTACTCCTATTACTTAAATACTACATTTATAGTACTCTTATGTCTTTAATCAAAATTAATTAAGTAAATGACTCTTAATAAATTAATCTAACTATCTTCATAAAATTGATTTAACTCAAATTATCTCAGGTTCTCTTAAATTATTTCTAAACTAATTATAATTCTTGTAATCAAGTATGATAAGGGATTTAATATCATTCCTAACTACAACTAAATAATATTAATCACAACAAAATAGTAATATTAACTTTAATCTATAATTTACTCTCCTATCTTTCTATTTATAATATTGTTCATGTATATCACATAATAATAATATAATATAATTTTCTATTATCCATATGGCATCTTAAGTAAACATGTATGATATGATAGTATAATATGAGAATATATGGCAATCATTACTAATATAATTTAATGTAAATCTTTGGTAATTCTTCCATGACCATCAGAATATTACAATAAATGAAACTTCTTAAATAAAACATATCAATAAAAATATTATAACTCTTAAATAACACTTTTATTTGTGCAAATATTATGTCTTAATTATAATTATCTGTGATTATGTAATTGTGATGTGAAGAAATTGAGTCGGCACCAAGATTTATAACAAAACTTAACAAATTTATTAATAAACTTTAATAATAAATTATATACAATATGTACAATATGCATGCACTTTGTCATACTTTCATTTAGTTAATCTTAAAAAAAATGAATTACATAAAAAAAATATTAGATACAAAAAATTGCTTTATCCAATTCTTATTATTGAAATATTACCATAACATCTTTATGGCCTCCATTAATTTTCTTTAAATTATTACATTACAAAAGTATTATTTAAATTACTAATTCACTTTGAATTTATCTTTTATTATTTAGTTTTAAAACACTTTTACTATATCCTATAATTATTCTTAACTTACAGTGTAAATAATGTTAATTAATAATATACCCATTAACCTAAATGCTTATTATTCCTCAATATGATATCAAATAAATGTAAGCATTGATGTGTATCATTATAAAATAATAATAATATAAAATTATGATTACTTGCATTCTTCAAATATGATCTATGTATATTTCTTTTACTTGTAAAAATATGCATTAACATTGAATTTCTTTAAAACTTAATGATTAAATAATATTTTTTTATAAAACACATTTTATTCATCATTTATTTATTTGTAATAAATAATAATGAGTCCCAAACATAAAAAGTTTATGATTCCTTATTAACAAGTTACAATCTTGTATTCTTTACCCTCGCTCACATCTTTACTTTTAAACAATATAACCCATCTTATCTTCTTTAATAACAATTCTGCATTTTAAACTTATTCATCATTTCATATTTTAAAATACTAGCCTTTACGATACCATTCAAGCAATATTGATAGTAAATACACATAGGTATATGGAATAAATCAGATTTTAATTTAGTAACACTTCTATTAAATTACCATCATGGTCACAGTGTATCATAAATAAGGTATGACTATTTTAGTTCATCACCTTTACCAATAAACATAATGTCCAAGCTATCTATTTAGCTCTATGGAACATTACAACTTCAACATACAGAAAATAACACTACCATGAACAAATACAAGTTATAGGGCTAAGTTATCTATATTTGTATAATAATCACTATCATCTATACTTATTACGATATAAATAAATCATACCTAAAAATATTATCTTAGTTGTACTTAACTTAATACCAAGCTTACATCGCTAAAATCTATTCTTACATTTTTACAATAATAAATAAATTCATGTCTGAAATAACCATCTAACCAATCGATAAGAAAAGATTATTTTATCCCTTAGTAACTTTACCCATAAATACAAACAATCAGTATCGATATCCCAGTTTATTATTTTGATCACTTAAAATAAAACATTAAATTCTGTTATAATAGAATCATATACTTATATTTCCCTTATATTAAAATGTACTTATAATATCATTAAAAGTATGCATATTCTTTAACATGAATAAACAAATTATAAACTATGTGTATGTATTATGTTTTTTTTATAATCATTTCATCCACACTCAAATATACAATAAATAAATACATAGTAAAATGATCAATACTTTTATAATTGCTACCATCAATAATATTTCTTCGTACTCAATTGTTTCAGTAATATTTCTGGATCCCAAACTAAATAAAAACATTATTTAAATATCATTCATTCCACTTCATCATATGTTAAAATATTAAACTTTTTTTTTTAAAATTATTAAATACTTTTTTTTATATAATAACTAATCTTAATGTTTTTATGTTCTTATCCTACTTCTATTTTATAAATAAACATAAATATTAAAGTTAGTCAAAAAAAAATTTAGACATATTTACAAAAAGAAACTCCTTCCGAAAAAATTCACTAAAGAGAACATCTTTTTCTCCTGGTACACATTGTTGATTACACTTCTGATGCCAAAAACTATGCATGCTCTATTTCACATTGCAATACAAACAATTCAAAATGACTGTTCCATATTAAATACGGTAAGTTCACTTTTCACTTCACAAAATCCGAATTTATTTACTTAATTATTACTTTGCCTCCTAAATTTGAAATAATTTACGAATTCCATGGCTATATAAATACAGCATTAAAAGTACTTTTTATATTTTGCACTCAAATAGTTTCCACATTCTTGTAACTTTTATCCATATTTCCTGATGTCTAAGTTTTCTGATACAGCATCAAAACAGTATTCCAAATTGATTTTCATGATATAAATAAATTCCACAATAATTTTATAACCTTTGTATGTCCAGCATACCTTAATTATTGATTTTTAATATTTTTTAAATATGATATAAATCATATCGGCAAATGATTTTAATTTTTATCTTTTTTTAAAAAAAAATTCCAGCTTCAAATTATTTTCAATATTTGTTCAGAAAGAAATATTTTAGCATTCCAAAATAATTGTTTGGAGAAATTTAAAGGTTTTTTTGTCTTTTAAAAGCATTTTTCATCATAATTTAAAATAAATTTTCTTTTTTTTTTCATAAAATATTTTATATCATTCTATTTTTGATGAAAATCTTGTATTTCTCCGTAAAGTTCTTTTAATAAAATTCAGTTGTAAACTAACATGACTTATCAGAATAGGCAAAATTATATGCTTTATATGATAATAACACTTGAATTTTTCCTCAATCCTTGATATTTAGTGATGATTTCCCCATGTCTAAGTTGATGGTAAATTGAATAAAAACAGATCAGCTAGCAAGGAATTATTTAATTTTAGCCACTCGTTTCCATATCATGATCTTATAATAATAAATTATTGTACTTTTAGAATTTTAAAAATGATAAAATTGACTATTATAATATACTTAATTACTTTACCGAAGTTGTAAAAATACTGATGATGGTATAACAGTATATTGGTGTAATGAGATAATAGTGATCTTGGAATTCCTGCATAGCTCTTTTATATCTGTCCAAAATACAGGTTTTCATTGGTCAATTTCAACAATGCTTGCTTCATAATCCCAGGAATAGAATGCCAGATTAAATTTAAAACTAATAATAATTTATTAAATATTTATTTTTATTATATTATTCAATTCTTAATTAATTTTCACATTTTATTTACACTCAATAAATACTTCAAAATAATTTTAAAAATCATATTTTAATATTTATTACCATTTCTACCTTTATTTTAAACCTAACATATTTATTTTCAACACAAAACATAAATCTAATTTCATCTATTATATCTATTTTTAAAACCTAATCTAATATTTACAACAGATAACATTATTTTATTTTCAAGCACAGGTGTAAATATTATACATCACATGATTTATAAAATTAAATGAGATGCTACTAATTTAAAGGAAACTAAAATAAATAATTTAATTTATAAAATATTACATCAATCAATATTATATCACAATTTTAAAATAATTATTTTAATATCATAAGATCAAAAATACAGTTTTCTCCCTACATTATTATTTTTAATTAAATAATTTAACATATAGTCATTAAATACAATTATTATTATTAAATAATCTATTCGTTTAACTTTAAAGTATTACTTTTAAAATTTACCTTAATCATTTGTTTATAAAACTTATTAAATTAATATTTATTCTGACCAGTTCTCCCAATCATACAATCTTATAATGATTTTTAGCTAAGTACTTTTTTACAAATACCAACACAACATTATACATCAATTATTTTATTTGCCTTAACTAAATTATTCAAAGATCATCAACACATAACATACATCATCTCTTACTTAACTTTAAAATTTAAATTTTTCTGGTAAATTGTTAGAAATAATCCATTCTAACCTAAAGAAAAGGGTACAATATATATATATTGTAACTTTAATAAAGTGAAATTCAATTGTATATTAAAATATCATTGGATTTGTCAAAAATCCAAATATTATTAAAGTCTCAAATATTCTAATATTCATTGTAACTTAATAAAGATGATCAAACAATCCAAATGTATTAAATAATTAAGAAAAGATTCAAATATAAATCTTGTAACTAATAAACGAAAAGCATTGTAGCTTAAATTAAATTATGAGAAGAATACCTGAGTAGTGGCTACATTATTAAAGGAGTTCAATAATAAATAGCTTAAATTTTATTTGTAACTAAATTTAAAAAGAGAAACGAATTATTTAACCTGAGTAGTGGCTATTAAACAAAGAGATCCAACTGAGTTATCAATTATATTAAGGGTCATTGGATTAAATGAAACCTATTTCTATAATTAGAAATCTCAAGATATCACAATATCAATAATTATAAACAAATTATTAAGAATGACTACTATAACTCAGGTATATGGAAATCAAGTTAGTGAGTACACTAGTAACTCAATAAAATATCTTCTCACATATATCCAACTGTAGATTTTACTCACTTTCATTCCTTGGTTTGATGTTAAGTGCATGTCTAAGTGAACAAGTGAATAGGGTCTATCAGGGTGCCACTAGATTATTTGAATCTAGACACAGTTATATCTAATAACCTTTCATATGTACTGTGTTTGAATCCCATTTGGTACCTTATTTCTTACAAAATGTATGATTTTGATTTTAGACCCATAGCACTGAATGCACTAATATTTAAGTAAACACCTAGGTAACATAAAACATCTTTAAACTGAAGTGGAATTTCTTAGACATAAATCATTTCTTAGACCTTAGCATAACAAATGTGTTTCAATATTTTTTTATAAGTTTTACTAGCTCAGATTACTATTAATTTAGGATGGCAATTCACTCATCCTTGCATGAAATAGATGAGGGGATGGTGGTTATAATAATACTAAGAAATCACTAAATACTATGAAATCAGTATTTATTTATGGCCTTTAAACATTTAAACAGCTCATTAATTAAAACGTTGATGATGATGATGATGATGATAATGATAATGATAATGACAATGGTTTCAACCACAGCTTTAGGACTAAGCCTAAACATAAAACCTAATTTTTATAAAGAAATTCATAATTATTGTTAATCTTAGCATATTTAATCATATCTTAAACAACTAATATTCAACCATTGATGATGAATGATCACACTTGATAAAGACTACTCTTAATGAAATATATACACCTTGTTTAATAACATAAACTAATATTTATTACTGCATTTCTAACATATACATAAAAATTTCTATATTTACATGAAAATTTATATTAACAATAACATCAATAATCATAATCAACTGTTTTAAAATCATAACATTAAATTTTAAATTCTTCCCCCTTTCCTGTAAATGTATTTCAAAAGTATATTGTATTAAATTGGGTAACCGATTTGTTAAAATGTTCCATCCACAAGAAAAGTATTTCATATAAAAAAAATATTCACTCACTGGCACACTTACCTTATAAATCTAGCATGTAAGTAGAATGACAAAAATAATTGTTAGTAAAATTGGAAAGAGCAAGTTTTAGAAACAAGTTTTAAATTATTTTCTCCCCCTCCTTTCTACTCTGAAATGCTATACTTTCTTAAAACAAAATAATTTAATATTTTAACACTGCTTATTACTTCACATTCACACACAATTATACACATGTAAAAATATTATTAGGTAGGTGCATGTTTTATCCCATAATAAAATATTATTTAAAACCAAAATAATAATACAAAAAATTATTTTACACATTAATATTTCATAACTGTAAATTAATAAACAAATAATTTTGATACATTCAAGATCATTTATGAAGCTCAAGGTTATTATTGGTAAGAAATTATTGGTTTTAATCGATCTGAATTATCTTTAAAAGTCCTTTAAATAAACTATACCACTTTATAGCTAAAATTTTATTAAGACTCTGATATCATAAAGAAAATATATCAAAAAAAAATTTTATACTACCAGTTCTTTGTAGCGACTTCTAATGAGTCAAATTTCTATTGTTTAATGTCTATCTTTGGCAGCAACAATTTCTGTGTTTCTTTGGAACAATCTCTTTCTTAAAGTGTATAATTATTTGATGATGATGATCCTATTGAGGTTATTTGCTTTAGTGGACAATTTGGAAATCTTTATATTAATTTTTCTTCTCTTCCTGTCAAGCATGATTCTTTTAGTGGATGAAATACAGCAGTTGTTTTCACATTTATAAATTTCCTGGGTTTGCTGGAACAATTAATTGGACTTGATGATTAACATTTATCAGTAGATTAATTCATCTTTCTGATCTCCTTCGAATGCAGGTGAATGTTTTCTTCTTTCTATTTAAAAACATCTTATTTCTCTGGTCAGTTGAAAGGTGTAGAATATTATTTTTCAGACATCTTTTCTTTTCTATATGATCTGCAGCTCCACAATGGTCAGGTCTTGATGGGACACATATATAATTTTTCTACCCCATCATTTCTTATATTTTCAACATTCAAAACTTCATAAAAAATGAATTAAAAAAAACTATCTAGCAGAACTAAAATTGTTTGTCTGCTTTAGTTTCAATAATTTTTAAAAAGTATCTCTCTCCCAATAATAATATAATAATAGTCTAATAGCTCAACTGATTTTCCAGACTGCTTTTATATCTGATTTTTGAGTCAACTCACCCAATTAGAGTGATAGTGTGAATTGCTATTTTTGACCAACTCAAAAAATCACACACCTGGTTTTCAGACACTTTTGTCTTAAAAAAAATAGACTTAATACTTTTTTCCTTTTTCATGTATATCTGTAATATCTAAAATTGGAGTTTCTTTCCTTTAATCTTAAGATGAAACAATTTCAAAATTAAAGTTCCCACCAAGCTTAAGCTCCCAAAATGACAAACAATCATTATAAAAACAAAATTGCTACAAAAACAGATATCTGATTCAACAGATTTTCTCCCTTCTTCCTTTCAATATATAATAAATGTAAAGTTCTGTATGTAATGTACACACATACTTTATCATTTCAAATCATTCATAAACTGTCATTACAATAATCTAATTGCCAGCGTAGTAATTATAACCCTAATATTTAAAATTACATCCTTAGCTTTTTTTATAGAAAAGCAAAATAGAGGTATAGAATAAGACATTAGAATTGATCAAGCATAGGTTAGTTTTAAAGAAAGTTAAAATGTTTAATATCTGAAATTTAATGATGGCTAACTAAATAGCTTTTATAACACACACTGCCTATACATATGCATTATAACATTGCTTTTTAACAGAAAAATTAAATATTGAATAATTTAAATGTGTGCATTACCTTTCTATCAACACACAAACAAATAAGGAATATAATTGTTGACCCACTCTCTTTCTGTCTAAAGCTTTTAAAACTGGAACTTGTAGGGTTTGAACTTGGATGCCCTACAGCTTCATTTATTGTTATATAAAAATGTGATGATGATTTTGTTTTACATTTTCCTACATGCACATTACTATAAATTTAGCTAGAGACTAAATTGGAATGGCACAATATACATATATATATATATATATATATTGAAAGCAGTCAATCTTAGCTTAAGGTTGCACTTCATGTTTCTACTTACTAACCTGTGTTTAAACCCTATATCTTATCCCACTCCTTTTGTCATATATATATATATGTTATGTATATATTTGAAACGCGTGCCTAAATTTATCAATTTTAACTTTCAATAACATTTTATTATTAGTTTTATGATTATTAATTCTATTATTAATTATTAGTACTTTTTTATTAAAGTATTATAGGTGCGATTCGAATATATATATATATATATATATATATATATATATATATATATATATATATATAAAAGCAAAAACTTACTAACAATATTGATTGTAAATATTTTATTATATGTCATTTTTTAAACTTTTTTTATTAAACTGTATATTTTTATAGAATCCAATATGGAAGATGCTACAGTAATTGTTTCAAAATAATTAAAGGGATTGGAAACACTATTGTTTTAATCTGGGGAAGGTATTTTTAATTAAAGGTTTTACTTAAAATGGGATTAAGATTAGAGATACTTTTGTTAAAAACATGTTGTCAAATCTATTTCTAATCTGGAAATAGATTTGAATTTATTTTTGGACATTATCTTACTGTTGCATCTTCAAAAACAACTGATAAAAGAAAAAGTATAAAATGACTGAATTTTGAATCACAGAGAGATTAGCTACTATTGAGAGAACTGATTGCTACTAGACACCATGCTGTTTTGAAATCTAAAAATGATGTAGTAGTAAGTCCACCGCCTTTCTCTGGTCTGGTTGGGTCATCATCTTCAGCGGCCATCTCATTCTGCTACCCAAGAGAAAGTAAAAGTCCGACCTAAGAACTTTAATGCTAATAGAAGCTTGCAGTTATTTAATATCTTGCATTTCAATTGCCATGAACATGCAACTACTAAATTGGACTTTTAAAATTGCAAGGTAAATTTCCAAGCCCTCAAGCAAACTGGCGAGCTTAATTTCTAAAAATCTTTTCTGTCATTTTTTAAACTAAAACTTCATGAAAAGGTTATTAACGTCCCCTTAAAATATATATACAATGCATTGTAAATTAATACATTTTCCAGATTGTTTTATGAATCAACATTTTAGGTTTATTTTTAATATAAAAATTGATTTGTTTAACTCTGGATTTTTTACCCGGGGAAAATCCAGAACTCAAGCTAATTAACACTCTGAAACATTTATTTTATTATTATTTATTAAATTCTGAAAGGGTGACTTTTAATTTGTTTTCTATATAACTGCTAATCTTACTTCATTTTTCATACTCTTAAAATTTCAAATCTTATAAAATCAATGAAGATGGGATTGAATTATTTTAAATATCAGAAAAGGGATGGGGGTAAATCTTAATGTTTTTTTTTACTAAATAAAATCTTCATGTATATTTTATTAATCTAAATATCTCTCTCTTTATATATATATATATAACTGCATAGTGATATTATTTATATAAATTATAGCATTCAAATAAGGGTCATCTATTTTAAAGCAGTAAATTATATTTCATGCTATTAGTGACATTTATCATTACTGCGTTTCTGACATTTGGCCAATCTTCGTGTTCTATATGAATGTGCTTCTTAATCTGGGGGTTGTGACAAGATCAAACCCATAGATTTTCTCATTATTTATTCCATATAAAATGCCTCTGGCAGTGATCCCATAAGTTTGGCACACGCTATGCATATCACTTCTTCATATAAAAAGGCCTCTGGTGGTGACCCTTAAGTCTGGCACATGCTATTCCCATCCATTTCTTTGTATAAAAAGGCCTCTGGTGGTGATCCCTAAGTATGTCACACGCTATGCCCATCCACTTCATCTTTCATCCAGAAGTACGACTTTTCCTATTATTTCTTGGTTATAATGTCAGCACTGCAAACTTCTCGTATATTTATTTCTTTTGCTTCATGACCCAGTTTTAATGCTCTAATATTAAAATTGCGCTCTGCTTAAAATATATATATATATAAATGCCAATTACTTCTATTTTATTAATTAAATTTTATTTCAGTCTTATACAGTCCCACCATTGTAACTTATTTCTATATTTAAGAGTATATGCCTTAGGAAAAATAAAGCATTCGTCTTACTATTGTTAAAATAATTTTTCATTAAATATTTTGTCATAGATTCAAATATAATCAAATGTTTTCAAATGTATTTTATTTATTTTCACGACTGTAATGGTGTGAAAATAATTTATCTTATATCTGTAATGAATCCCAGGATGCTCCCCTAAATAATGTTAGTCACCATGTTTCAGAACCGTAAATCAAAGCGTTAATGGCAGTATTATGTAATTCTTTCTAATATTCAATTGGCATTTTAATATTAAACCCACCAAAGATGTGTGCTTATTTATAACGTATCATTTAGCTAATAAAGAGCATATGAAAAATAATAGCGTGAATGACACTATGTAATCATCTACTGCTTGCTCATTCACGCACACACTAATGTATATAATTAATTTATAAATGTATAATAATTTGTCCGTATATTAAACTATATTTTATTGTCTAACTTATTTGAGTAGTTCAAATTCCTTTTCCTTCACTTCCACATATTATAGCCATGCTTATGTATATTTTAATATAGTCATAGTTAATAGATGTCTCATTGTTTTGTTCAGCTTTGCTAGTCAGCCGGATTAAGATTAATTCTCATGTGCCATCACTATTATGTTATTCATTAGGTGTTAGATCTGGGGCTTAGAGAGTGGGTTCGAATTCAGGCTGGTTCCTGACCTAAATCTTGGGCTGGACTGGGTTTGAAGTACATTTTGTGAGTTCCAGCTCATGTTAGATGGATAAACATGTTTTGACCGATAATATATATATATATATATAAGAATATAATTATATATATTACACCAGTAAGAATCATTCAAATAATAATATTAGACAGACTATGAGAACTCAATTATGATTCAAAATATAGTTCTCAGGATCTTTGCAAGTATGCTTTTCAGTAAAATATATAAACTCTTAAAATCAAAATTCTTTTTAGTTTATTTTATAAAAGACAAAAAATAGCACTTATTAAGTGATCATTTTTTATATTATCATCGCTATTTTACTGATGATGATGATGATAATAATGTTTTGTGGTATATCTAGTGCTATTTTTTCTAAGATTTCTGTGGCTGTATTATTTCTAATTGTTTGTTTTAGTGGTAGTTGGAATAATTGTTGATGTTTTCATTTTTGTGTGTAGAATCATCTTCTTCCATCTGAGAGTCTACATCTATGATATTTTCATATTCCTTTATTTGTTCTTCACTGTTTATTTGCAGATCATTATTTGTTTGATCTTTATTTTACTTTGGGTGCTTTTCACCACTAACAAAAACAATCAGAATCCTTCTTCCCAAGTCAACCCCAGAATTTATCTTTTCTGAAACCTATATAATGCTAGAAAAACTAAAACAAATAAAACTAGACCCTATACAACAATACTAAGCTTTTATCAATATTTTGTCTTTTAATATAAACCACATAGTAATGAATAGACCATATCCATCCAAGCTACTAGAATATGCTGATAAAATACATGAAAAACTTACAGCAATCACGCCTACACATCACATCCAAAATTATATAAGAAACAACACAAGAATATAATAAGGCTTGTCAGTCCCTAAAAGAGTATCTAAAAATTAAAAAAACCAAATTATGCATCACTCAGCAACATACATGGTCACATAAGTACATAAAATGGGCCCTTGGAAGTGCACCTGAAATTAAAGTACCAATGGCCATACAAACCCAAAGAGGAATATTTGCTGGCCAAAATATAATAATGACAATGTTTGAACATTTTAGAGACAAACTGTGATCAGCACCACCAATACAGTGGACAGCACACATATTTGGACCACCAAAAATGAAAATTTATTCACAGCAGATGATTTCATTAAAAAAATGAACAATAACTGTCACCCTGGAAGCCCAGGAATACCACTTTTTGTCTTAAAACACCTTAGCCAATTCACTTCAAAATATCTTTGTAATCTAGCAAACCATCTAGCTCAAGAAATTAGGAGTGTACAGGGAGTGTACCCTATAGCGATAGTACCTTACAATAAAAAGAATAAAAAATTCCTGCACTTGAAGACATAAGACCTAGATCCATGGGACTGCTTCCAATGAAGATCCTGGAAAAGGTAATAAAAGAAAAAATAGAGCCATTTTTGATGCCTTCCATCTCAGATACTCAGTTTTCTGAGAAAAAATCTTCAATTACACAAGCAGCTTTACTTTTCAAAACTATAATGGTAACTATAAGAAATAAAAAAAAATATAGCCCTCTGGTCATACAACTGGATATAGCATCAGCCTTTGACACTGTCAACATATCTGTATTGCTAAAGATGCTTGAAACCAGGGACATCCCCAGATCCATACTATATATAATAGCAAACCTATTAATAAACCATGAGCTACACATAACACTTAATGGTAGAAATTCTCCCTCATTCTACCCCACCCAGTCACTATCACAGGGTTCACCTTTAAGTGCCCTACTCTTTATTTTTTATATTAACCCCTTAATTAAAAAAATAAATCAATTATTTCAAGGCATACAGATAGCAGGATCAACACAAAAATAGCATGTTTGGCATATATGGATGATGTCACGGTCTTTCTAACTTCTAAAAAGCAGATACTGTGGTTGAACAAGATAGTGGAAGAATATTCAGCCAATTATGAACTGAAGATAAATCCAGCAAAATCTGCACCTTGGCATATATTCTCAGGCAAACCATGTGAGTCCGTATTTCAGGGAAAACCAAATCCCTTTCTGGGTTTTCCATTTTATATGGGCACCACAAGAATGCGCTGTCACATACAAAACAAACTCAAAGAAAATGTTGAAAAAATAACAAATTTATTATCTAAAGCATATCTATCAATATATGCAAAGACACAACTAATCAACAGGCTAATAATGACTAGAATAACATACTACATGCCAGTAATTGTTTTTTCTAAAGGTTTCATCCGCAAAATTAACTCCATATGCTGTAAACTTATGTGGGCCAGGAAAACAGTGGCCATATCAATTCAAAATCTTAGCTGACCACTAATAAAAAATGGCCTTGGCTTACACAGCCTCAACATTTTCCACATGCAAAAACAAAAAAATACAACAATTGCCTTAATTAATCAATTTACAAAATTAAAACATCTAATTAAAATAACACCTACTGATCGACCACCCCCAAAAGACTCACTCATTCAATCGGCAATATACCACTGCAATGCAATAGGAAAAATCCCCAACCAATGGACAGAAAAATATAAATATTGGGAAATCTATGAACTAATGCAGAACCATACCACCACCAACAAAATATTACCACTATTAAAAATAAACAATAAAGTATTAATTAAAAAATACAAGAAATGGGAGTTAGAACCAATTTTTTTCAATTTTATCCTTAAAATAAACTTAGATGCCCTCCCAACCACATACTTTCTGGTCCATAGAAGACTACATAGATCCTTTATGCAGCTTATGCCATCAGAATGAAGAAACTGTCCAGCACTTATTGTATCACTGCAAAGGTCTGGAACAAGTAAGAGTTATACTTTGCAACACATATAGGAAAAATAAAACCACAATGGAACAAGTAATGATGGCTTTCCAAAGTAAAACAATACCACTGATTAGGGCAGCAACTTTTGTTCTATATTTACTATGGTGCACAAGATGTACATTCCTAATGGGAAATAACACAAGGCGACATCCATAAACTTTTGAACACAAGTTAATGCAAATACAAATCCAGGACAAATTGATAACAAGTCCAGACATATGCAGCTACCTGGTCTCTGCTTAAACACAGAGCAAAGTTGTAACATAATCAAGGAAATAAATAACTAAGTAATACGGAGCACCAGCAAGGGAAAAACAAAAATAAATAAATAATAAAACAGGAAATAAAACAAAAGAACAGAGCCCATCCCTATCCAGTAATAGCTACAGTATCTGTGTACCTAATAACTATTGAAATGCAACTGTCTATAATATTCTGAACACTTTATTTGATAATGAACAAATCTGTAACATTCAATTAAGACAATATAATATAAAGATGTTATCTTGACTATTGTAATAACAATTGTAACCTGGTTGTAACTGGAAAACTTGTAGCACATAATCTACTATGTAACCATTAATGTATTTTTTGAGACAATAAAGGTCTTTTGAAACAACAACAACAACAACAACGACGACGATGATGATGATGATGATGATGATGATGATGATGATGATGATGATGATAATAATAATAATAATAATAATAATAATAATAATAATAATAATAATAATAATAATAATAATAATAATAATAATAATAATAATAATAATAATAATAATAATAATAATAATAATAATAATAATAATAATAATAATAATAATAATAATAATAATAATAATAATAAAGGTAATTTATATTGGTTACAATATATCAAATGTTTTATTTGTTAAAGTTAAAAAAAAATAATTAAAATGATTAATGAGAAATATAATGTTTTCATTTATCCTATTTATAAAAAGAAAAAAAAAGTTTGTTTTTTTAATTAATAATAATAGAGTGTGCAATAATTTAGAAATTGTGAACTCAGTTTATATAAAATGTTTGATTTGTATTAAAAATAATATTGGCACCGTTACTTTTATATATATATAAATGAAAGAATGTGAGCACTAGCCGTGATCTTCATAGGAATCTCCCCAGCTTCTCTATCTTTTACTGATAATAAAATTAGGTAGAGTAAGTTTTATTTAATATATCACTTTAGTTTTCACTGCAATTTTCTTGAAAAACATTGATTTATAACTTAAGCATTCATATCCTAACGAATAACTATTATTAATTTTTACGTGTGAATGAAAAGGCCAGCATTGGCAATGATGCCCACATCAACTTAATTCAAGCTCCAACTGGAATAATAACTAGGATTTAGGCTTCCAGGGATCTCCCAACACTCAAACGCCCTCATTCAGTCATCAAAGTAGAGTAAAACTGAATTTTTCTTTAAAATTAATATCTATATTATAAACATTAACAATTTGTATAGTTGCCATTTAATTTTCATAGCGTTTTAAAAAAAAAAACATGATTATTATTACTTGCGATTAGGTGATGAATAAAATCATATCTGAAAATAGAGCTAAGTAACTATTCTTTTAACTAGGCATACTTGTGAAAAACTCTAGTTCCCTAAATTAGGGAGAAAGGATCTGAGAAGGGGAGTAACAGAGTTAACTAAACAGCGTAAATTATTATTTATTACATAAATTTAAGTCATCTGGGCATGATTAAACATAAAAGGGATTTCATAGATATATATTTCAGCCAAATTTAAAATTTTTAGAAATAAATATCTCATTAATCAAATATCAATTGCTTTTAGAAAACACATTGTAGACAATTTTCCTGATATAAAAAGAAGTTACAGAGGCATCTGTTTAAACTTTAAAAATAAATTATTCTTTTCTGATACTAGAGAGATATTCAACAACATCTAAATGATTGCAATGTTAATCTCAAAACATGACATGTAAATATTTAGCACTATAAATGATCAATTATGTAAATATATTTAGAAGAGATTTGAACTCAGATTTTCAAGCTCTATAGTTATTCACTTCCTCTTATACAACTGATCCACATTAAGCTTGGTAAAGACAATATATATATAAAATCTAAAGTGTCATTCCAAAATGATCTTTTTAAATGCAATCAACCTAACAATTTCATTTTAACTCTTGTCCTAAAACAGTTGACTTTCATTAGCTACTGTTCTAGGTAAAGTGCTTTCTAATTGAGTAATTATAAATGGATAATCTCACAAATTAAATATTTCCATCTAAAATATACATTAACAATATATTAGAATATATACTTTGATTTCTTGCACTTATAAATGTAAACTGCAGTGATTTGATCGCTATATTAGATCTAGCATGTGTGTAACTCTGAAATGTGTTGTGTAACAGTAAAAACACATAAAAAAATGAATAGAAGAAGAGATTTTGATCACTTAATAAAAAATTTTAAATAGCAAACAAAAAAATGGATATGTGATCAAAGAAAAGTGAACTGTATTTGTTCATTAATATAATAATAATTAAACAAACATGAAAAAAGTGCTATATTTAAACTTCTTTTCTGTCCGATATTTCAAGCTAAATTTTGAACTTACAAAAATCAAATTGAATATTTAAAAACATCAGGTGACATAAATATATACCATCAGACAAGAGTTTAAATATCAATAAAGGAATCTCTTCAAGCCTTTCATTGCATAAATCCTATTATACCTAAATATATACTATTTATGATTTAAAATATAATATAAATTATTGTTTTAAAAATATACAAATATGCACACGTATGCATAAAAAATCATTTCCTAAGTAAAATTCTGTCCATTTTCACCATCGTTGGTCCATTGTAGCTTCTTTATTCTCAATCCTAAGATGTAGAGATGAGGGTATTTCCTTGAGTAGAGAAATGATAAGTTGAACTTACAATGTTTTCTTCAGATACATATTAGATCCAGCTTTCAAAACAACAGGTGAAAACAAATAACATTTTTTTATTAGTGATAATGCTCAGATAGCATTTCTCTAAGACATAATCCCATTAAATCAAGTGAAGAATTTAATACTTGCCCTTTTACTTTCTTTTTCTTTGAATGAGGAGAGTGGGGTTTAAATTGCTTATTAATAATATGAATTAATCCAGCTAATCCTGCATATTTTTTTGGCTTGAAACATAGTATCCATCGAATGCAATGGTAGTTACATTTGGATTTTAAAACCTGGAATTTTTTTTTTAAATAGCTGATTTGCCATACAACACATTTTTTCCTTTTATAGAATTTTCCTTCTTTCAAATTTTTTCTGCTATTTTCCTTGGAATGTCTTCAGCAAACTGCCCCTCAAATTAATGGGCAGACAGGTAACTTTCTATTCTTCTATATTTTATGAGGTAATGATTTAAAAATAAAATTTTAAAGAATTGTTTAAAAGAACAGAGAAACATATCTGTTCTAGCATTGACAAAAATATGAGAGCTCTTATTAGTCTTTTTTGGCTATTTATATTACACTTTTTCTGACATTCTTGCTGTCATAACAACTGTTGAAATTCACTCTAAAACAACTCAGTGAGAAACAGTATGTTCCAACAAATTTTCCCTCTCTTTTCCAAGTGCAATGTATGTTTGAAGAGAAATGGATACACTGAAATGAAATCTAAGTTTGATATGATTTTTTTTTCCATTTTTAAACCAAAATAAAGAATTGATAACACAATTTTAATACATTTTATAAATATAAGTAGTTTTACATATGATTTTAATAATAATCTTCCCCAAATTAATTTAATATATGTAAAACATAAAAAAACCATTTAATTTTGTAATGTGTTTCTATGGTGATTGCAGTAACAAAAATAAAAATATGTAAAAATAATACTGAACCTATTCAAGTAAACTCTTTATGCCACACTGAACTATTTCCAAAATTCATTTTATATTTTTTTCTGAGTTTGATTATAACAAATTTAGGATTTTGAAGCTAGAATTAGCAGTAAACAAAATTATTTAAAAAGCTTTAGGTTGCCATGGTTATTAATTTAAACTTATATTTTCAAGATCTCCCATTATCCATTTATCAAATTGAGAGACTGCAAACCCCTCACGCTTATTACTATTCAACAGCCAATCAGATTGTAAACACAAAACAGAGAATTTAACAAGAAGAATGCAGTCCACCCTCTTCTTTACTTGTCTTTCTATATATCCAAGCCAGTCTAAAGTATTTAGATCTTAAGGCATAAAGCTTTAAATATCTTCACATTTAACTCACTGAGTCTATATTACAAACATACAGCATGAAATCCTACGATTTACTATGCAGTAGTTTTTAGATGTTATAACGTGCAGTAATGTGTGCAAATAATATTTATTTTACAAAGTGCAAACAGTATTGAAATTAAATTGAGAGACTGCAAACCTCTCATGCTTATGTAGTAAATCATAGGATTTCACACTGTATGTTTGTAATATAGACTCAATGAGTTAAATGTGAAGATAATTAAAGCTTCACGCCTTAAGATCTAAATACTTCAGACTGGCTTGGATATATAGAAAGACGAATAAAGAAGAGGGTGTACTGCCCTCTTCTTGTTAAATTCTCTGTCTTGTATTTATGATCTGGTTGGCTGTTGAATAGTAATAAGCACGAGAGGTTTGCAGTCTCTCAATTTAATTTCAATACTGTCTGCATTTTGTAAAATAAATACCATTTATCAAGTGAAAAAAAAACCAAACAAGATCAACAAACCTCTTTCTTTATTTTTTTAACTTTAGTGATTAATCTGAATACTCACAACACCTCCTATCCACAGGGAAAAAAAAATAAAGAATTTTTTTCTTTCTCTTAAACATTAAATTTCTTAATTTCAGTATAAATAAACATCTATTTTTTTTATCTTTCTTATTTTACATATCATTTAATATGCCAGCTTAAGAGTTGGAGTATGAAGTAGATTGAAGCCTGTCCATTAAAGTATGAGGTTTGGCTATCTTAATATATACCTGAGCACTTATAGCATATATGTGTGAAGATGGTAAACTGGACCAACTGATGATTGCTTTAATTAATGGTATGAGTAAAAGAAATGACAGACAGTAATTAATAAACAAATATTTTATTTTAACTAAAATGTTTACTATACTTTGTCAACTAATTTTATAAATTTTAACTCAAATAAACAATGGTTTTATATATGATAGCTACACACATTCTTTATAAAACATACAACAATAATATAAACACTATACAGATGGAGCACACATAAACTTGGAATTACAGCTAATTATTTCATGATTTGAAGCCCTATAACTATTCATTTGTTACATTAGGAAATATGTGAACATGAACATACTATATTCATTATATGCTGGCTATAGTGTTCATTTATTATACTGACTCTGGAGATACTCCAAGATTGCAATGGCTATTTATAGATTAATATAAAAAATCAGGGATGGGAATAAGAAAATGTAATTACCTATAGGATTTTAAATGTTGTGGCTTCTCTTGCTCTTTGCTTCTGCATGTGTGATTTACCAACTGGTTGGATTTTAGGCTTCTGATGTTATCCTGATGATTGCAGTTCCAGATTATTTCTTACTTAAAGCAGTTAGACATTCTTGGCAGCTTCAAATTATTAGACAGGCATTGCTGCTATCTGGCAGACTGCTGATGTTTTTGCAGATGAAGGCTGCAACTCAGTTGCATACTCCAACTTCTGCCTAGCATGGCATGGTATTCATTTAAACTCTTGAATCAAGAATAAGAGTTTAATAGGTAATTGAATCTAAATATGGAATGATGAAATTGTTAGTCATATTTATGTGATGCCATCTTGTTGTTATTTTTTAATTAATTTTAAATCTGCTAATTATTTTCATTGTTTGAAATCCATTCACTGCTTATGTTGATCAAATTTTGCATTTTAATTAGTCCTATTGTTTATGACTTAATTAATAGCCATTGCTAATACCATTACTATGCAGCTTCTCAGTATATGCAATCTTTGAATTTTTAAAATTTAATTATAAGCTTTCATTTGTTTTAAGATTTAACTTTCATTTTTTTAACATGCACACATTTTATTTCTTTATGTATTTTAAAATCAACACACACACATCCCTTATTCTTAAAATAAATGAAAAGAGATTTTTAGTTCTTAGATTTCTTTTTCTTCTTTAATAGCTTAATTTTTCTAAGTTAAATTTTCTCTTCTCTCTACTTACTTTTTAATTAATTTGTGAAACTTTATGAATTGTCTTTTAGCAAACCATGTTTTGTTTTAAACTAATACAAAAAACTCTTCAAACTTTTATAAATTAATTCTTTCAAATCATTTCTTTTAACAAAGCTTATTTTAATCATTTATTGGTAGTTGATTTTGCAGTAATTTTTATTTATTAGAATTTTAATTTTAAAATTTTTATGTTGTTTATGGAATTTATTTTAATAATTTTAGGCACAAAATTATTAGAACATGTAATGCTTGAATAGTTGTATATTACACCACTCCTCTGACAAGAGTAAAATGTGCCATTTTGACCATTTTATCTCTGATAACTTCCTTATTATATTTGAATGATTTATATTAACTGTTGTTATTTTTCTAAGTTTTTTTTTAATTTGTGTTAAGCCTGATACAATCTGAGGACAATCTTTCCAAACTAGATATCCTTTAAGTTGACAATATTGCTTGACAACAATCCAGTACTGAATGATGACCATGAGGACAACACTCTTGTCTGGTGAGACAGGGATTTTGAGATGAGTCTATGAGACCACATCCAAAAAAGAAAATGGGGTCATTGGGAATGACAGGATTCCTTGCCAAACCAATTTGACTTATGCTTTAGAAATAATATATGAAATATGGGGCTCTTTCCTAAAGAAGTGAGCTGCAGCTTACTCTGGCTGCTCTCAGTGTGCAAAGTTTATATAAGAATAATGGATGGGATCAGAACTTTCTGAGAATCCTCACACTGAGAATATTATTCTTTGATAGTTTGTTATGGGTACTATTTTCACCCAGCCTACAGCTTTGCACTTTTACTCCTTCCCTAAAACTCAGTACTATACTTCCTACATTATTTCTTTCAATTACCATTCCTTATACACTGCTAGCATAAACTTAGATTGATATTTCATTTATATTATTTATTTATATTAACCCTTATAAATCTTATTTTAAACCATTTATTTAACTCTCTTTTATTAACATGCATGTATTCAAAAAACTATTTTACTCTATTACACTACTTTTGTTAATATTTTTCTACAGATGTTTTATTTTTACTTATTTATTTAACTTGATTTTATTATATATTGTTCCTTTATTTTATTCACATACTTATTTTTACTAACATTATTTTAAATATTTATTTATAACATTTTTTTTATTAATATGCATGTGCCAAAAAATAAATTCTTTTATTCTGTGGTACCTCCATTTTTTATTATTTCCTGAAACAATTCATTTTTTTTTTAAAAAATATTTTACTTTTAAATACAAAATTCTCATTATACCTTTTTTTTCATTTTTACTATTTAACCTTGACGCAGCATTTCTTTTTCTGCTATAAATGTATTTTCATATTCAGGCTTATCACCCATGTCAAAAATAATTTTCTGTTGTCAACTCATAATTCAGTTACAAATCCCTTGTATTCTTTTCCTTAATATTTTGTTCATTTACTGACTTCTAAACTTGGTCAGGAGGTTCTTTCTTTCTACCTACTAACTCTCTAATATAAATTATTTTCTTTCTTTTGTATATCACTCACTTATAATTTATTGTCTTGTCTCTTTCCTGTTCTGTTCTATTTTCTGTCTCATAAATCAGAAAACCCTTTTACTGCAGAAAACTCCACATTTCTTTAAAGTTCTCACATTCTTACTGATCACATTGATAACAGTGAATAGAAAGAATTCATTTTCTAGAATCTTTTTGAATGTGTTAAATAATGTTGCTCTATAAATGGCTTCTGTTTCTGCTTTGAAATTGTATACCCTGTTCTTTCTGTTAACTATTCTCTCTGTTTTAAGTTTACTTTAACCCTTTCAATTTTTGTTTTCTGTGAAAACTGTTTTACATTATCTTCTGTCTTTTGAACCCTGTTTTCTACTTTTTCCACCAGACTACGTATCTATATCCACTCTCTACCCATTTTCAACTTAATTTCCACCTTATTTATTCTAAACCTATTTGATTCTAACTTAATTTTCAGATCACCAACACTTTCTAGTTTCTGCACAAATTTATATTTGCTTTCTAATTCATTTTCATTTATAGTGCCTATGCTATCTTCCTTTACTATTGCAACTTCCTGGATCTCTTCATTCAAATCTTTCTCTATGGCTTCTATTGCTATATGATTTCTCTGTACTTTCCCCATTATTTCCTGTCTTGTATCTCTCACCTTCATTCTGAGTTGACTAATTTCTCCCTTCAATTCTAACTTTGAGCTCCTGTTGAATTTACTTGAGTTCCTGCATTTTTTCATCATATTTACCATCATTTTCATCATCATCTGTCTCACTATTTTCTTTTCCCACTAATTGGGGATTTTTAAAGAATATCAGGTTTTTTTCCAGCTCCCTTTCTTTATCCATTGTTACACTGTCCTCTTTTTTTAATCACAAATAAAATTTAAACACAATATCTATTTATATCTCTTTGCATTCAATAAATCATGAAATATTACTGTTTATTTATTTTATTAAAATGGAATATATGACTGACTCCAACTTCTTGTCTCTTTTTTTCTCTACCCATCCTTAATACACTACATCTGCCCAAAATATCTAACTATTTTTACTTTATTTTCATTTAAAAGAAAAAAATTGTTTCAGTCAATTCTTTGATTTAAATCATACCACTTTCTTACTTACAATTACACAACTTAACATTTCTTTAAATTTTTATTCTTTACTTCTATTTGACATATGATTAATTACTGCCATATGTGATGATTTTATCTCCACATTGGGAAAGCCAAATAAACCAGGTGAGAGTAGATTGAATAAAAAAAAGTATATGCATGAAGAAAAGTAATTTTTTACTCTCCAATACAATAACTAGAATTTAAATTTACTCTTTAATAAAAATATTATTGTGATAAAAAATTGTAACATAATTGGAAACAAATTGTTGAGTTCCATTTATATATAAAATATGATGCAATTATTTATTAGCACAGACTTTCACACCACCCACCTCTCTCCACTCTATCTAATAACACTGATACACCTAAACACATATATGCTGAAAAGATAAATAATCACGAATATACATATTTCATGCTAAACCAGCAATCATCAGTTGGTCCAGACTATCATCTTTACACACATATATAGTATAAGTGCTCAGATATATATTAAGATAGACTATCCTCATAGTTTAATGGACAGGCTTCAATCCACTCCACACTCCAACTCTTCAACCGTCCATCCAATTGAAAATCTGATGATGGAATGCTCAAAGGCCACCCTGAGTGGATTGAAGCCTGTCCATTAAACTATGAGGATAGTCTATCTTAATATATATCTGAGCACTTATACTATATATGTGTGTAAAGATGATAGTCTGAACCAACTGATGATTGCTGGTTTAGCATGAAATACGTATATTGGTGATTATTTATCTTTTCAGCATATATGTGATTAGGTGTATCAGTGTTATTAGATAGAGTGGAGAGAGGTGGGTGGTATGAAAGTCTGTGCTCATATACCCTATATTACATATATATAGCCACAGGTATATAACAAGCCTGTGTTTCAGTTAATTATTTATTATAAATTTGATCTAGTCCAGCTGCAATTTATATATTACAGCACCTGATCCATCTGGCAGAGAAGCACAATACCAGATGTACCTGTAGTCAGACTGAGGTTACACAAGGTATAACCTACAGTCATATGTCCAGATGATAGAACTTCTTGACTGCTGAATTCAAACCCTGTCATTCAAAGCACTTTATTTGTTCTGAAATAAACTTCAGGTGCCAGTTAATTACAAGAAGTAACTAACATACCCTGGATAACAGCTACTAGCTCAACTAGCTCAATCAAAAAGGTAATATAATAAACTGCTTTAATTAATGGTATGAGTAAATGAAATGACAGAAAGTAATTGATAAACAAATACTTTATTTCACTTAAAATGTTTACTATACTTTGTCAACTAATTTTATAAATTTTTACTTAAATAAACAATGGTTTTATATATGATAGCTGCACACAGTCTTTATAAAACATACATTAATAATATAAACACTATACAGATGGAGCAGACCCAAACTTGGAATTACAGCTAATTATTTCATGATTTGAAGCTCTGTAACTATTTATTTGTTACATTAGGAAATATGTGAACCTGCACATACTATTGTTCATTATTGTTGACTATAGAGTTTATTTATTATAATGACTCTGGAGATACTCAAAGATTGCAATGGATACTTATAGATTAATATAAAAAAAATCAGGAATGGGAATAAGAAAATGTTATTACTTACAAGATTTTAAATATTGTGGCTTCTTGCTCTTTGCTGTTGCATGTGTGGTTTACCAACTGGTTGGACTTTAGGATTCTGATGTAGCCCTGATGATTGCAATTTTGGGCTACTTCTAACTTTATGCAGTTAGACATTCTTGGCAACTTCAAATTATTAGAAAGGCACTGCTTCAATCAGGCAGACTGCTGATGTTCTTGTGGATGAAGGCTGGAGCTTGGTCACATGCTCCATCTTCTGACTAGTATGGCATAGTACTCATTTAAACTCGCAAATCAAGAATAAGAGTCTAATAGGTGATTGAATCTAAATACATGAAAGATGAAATTTTAAGTCATATATATGTGATGCCATCTTCTTGTTTTCTTTTAATTAATTTTAAATCTGCTAATTATTTTCATTGTTCGAAATCCATACACTGCTTATGCTGATCAAATGTCGAATAAGATGCATTTTAATTAGTCCTGTTGTTTATGATTTTTAATTAATTAGTAGCCATTGCTAATCCCATTCCTATGCAGTTTATCAGTACATGCAATCTTTGAGTATTTAAAATTTAATTATGAGCTTTCCTTTATTTTAATATTTAACTTTCTTTTTTTAACACGCATATATTTTATTTCTTTATGTATTTTAAAATCAACACACACATCCCTTATTCTTAAAATAAATGAAAAGAGAGATTTTTAGTTTTTATATTTTTTCTTTAGTAGCTTAATTTTTCTAAGTTAAATTTTCTCCCCCTTCTAATTACTCTTTAATTAATTTGTAAAACTTTATTAATTGTCTTTTAGCAAACTGTGTTTTGCTTTAAACTAATAAAAAAAACTCAAACTTTTATAAATTATTTATTTCAAATCATTTCTTTTGATAAAGCTTGTTTTAATCATTTATTGGTACTTGATTCTGCAGTAATTTTTATTTATTAGAATTTTAATTTTAAAATCTTTACATTGTTTCTGAAATTTGTTTTAATAATTTTAGGCAAAAAATTATTAGAACATGTAATGTTTGAATAGTGGTACAATACATATATATATATATATATATGTAATACACAAATCAATATATATATATATCAAAATACAGTACAATTTATATAAATTATATTCTTTTAGAAGTACTTTCGACTATACACTTTGTAGTCTTTATCAACTATATAACGTTGAATAATCAAAACGAGACAACCCTTAACAATACCCATAGTTCAATTCAGATTTCCCACAATTCTGTTATCTTAACATTTGATGACTGGCGATTCATTAACATTTGATGATTTCTTGAAATCAACATAGCCTCTTTTATTTTACGTTTATTATGACAATGTTCAATTTGAATAATTTTCATATTTTTATAATCAAATTTAAATCCATATTGACAAGATTTATTATGATCAAATATAACAGATGATGAAGGTTTATTTACATCTGTTCCATATTGATTCTCTTTTTGAATTCTATTATATAAAAGCATATGTTCTTTTATTCTCTTCTCAAATGTACACTTAGATTCACCAATGTATTGTACGCCACATCCACATATCAATCTATATATAATAGAATTTTGATTAAACTTTGAATTTTGAATTTTAGAATTATTAAGCAATCTATTTATGTTATTTGTATAATAGAATTCAAAAAGAGAATCAATATGGAACAGATGTAAATAAACCTTCATCATCTGTTATATTTGATCATAATAAATCTTGTCAATATGGATTTAAATGATTATAAAAATATGAAAATTATTCAAATTGAACGTTGTCATAATAAACGTAAAATAAAAGAGGCTATGTTGATTTCAAGAAATCGTCAAATGTTAATGAATCGCCAGTCATCAAATGTTAAGATAACAGAATTGTGGGAAATCTGAATTGAACTATGGGTATTGTTAAGGGTTGTCTCGTTTTGATTATTCAATGTTATATAGTTGATAAAGACTACAAAGTGTATAGTCGAAAGTACTTCTAAAAGAATATAATTTATATAAATTGTACTGTATTTTGATATATATATTGATTTGTGTATTACATATATTGTGAAACGAATACAGATATCAAACTTTATTTATTACATATATATATATATATATGTGTGTGTGTGTGTGTGTAAAGAAATATAGAATCTACAAGGAAAGAAACATTTTTTTAATCTCATTCTATTTTACAAATATTTATAGGATTGCATAGTAACATTTTACAGATATGGGGCATGCAGTTCCAGATGACAAATTTGTTTAAAATCATTAGTTATTTATAGTATTTGATGAAGATAAACATTATTTTATATAATACATCTAACTAGTTTGGGCATGAGAATGTTGCTAAATTTTATAAAATAAAACATATTTATAAAGTATAAGTAAGATTTAAATAAAATATGGTTGTTATGAGAGTTGAATATAAAAACTTTGCCCTGTTTATTTAAATGTTGAGATAATAGTGGAAGATTAATTAGAGAAAATGGGTGGTAGTGGTCAAATGACTACCATGAAAATAGAGATTCATTTTTAATATCTGGTCATTACATTATATATTAGCGAAAGAAAATAATGACATTCATGGAAAGTAATTAAAAAAAAACTAGAAATATCAGTTAAAAACAAGTATACATAAGTAACAGAAGAATCTATTCAGAAAAAATGAAGTATATAGACTTGTATCAAGGAAGTAAAAAATAATTAGTTTTTTTAAAATTAATATTTAGAAAATAATATAGAATTGTAAAATAAAACAAAAAAGATATCTTATAAAGAAAGTGAGAATAAGGTACATTAAAAAATGAAAAATTGCTTTAATTTTCAAAATAATTTACTATTAACTGATAAAAAATCTTTGAATTTTTTTCCAGTCTTAAAGCTGATCACAAAAAAATAATAGCTATGTGTAGCTTTTCAGTATAAACAAAATGATGAGTTAGCTGGCTTAAAAATAAAAAAATATGAATTTTCATTGTAGATGCTCTAGAATTTCTAACTAAGCTAACAGTTGACGTTTTCTAAAAACGACATATGGGAGCAATTGAGGATTTTTTATGTTTATTCAAATGGCAAAAACAAACAAAAAATTGTCTCTCATTCCCAGAAAATACTGAGTTATCAACCGGATCTTTAGAATCATCAACAAGACCTTTTATTGAGTTTTATATCACTTTCAAGTGAAAGAAAATGTTATGAATTAAAAAAAAAAACTAGTTAAAATTAGAAAGCAGAAAAGAGCAATTTATGTTATAAGTGAAAATTTATTTCACTATATAGGCACAACCTTTAAAAGCAATAGAAAAATATGATTTCTTATAATAATAAAACAAATTAATATCAGGATCGATAATCTATGAGATTGAATAGAAAATTTATTTATTATAACTATAGATACCAATTGCATAACATGTAAATTCATGTCTAAACATGTTCATTATAAAAAAAAGAACTTATTTTGGCATAAATCTCAATTGATCAAATAAGAAATAATGTTTTTTACATTGTGCAAAACATATAAATGCCTATTAAAGTGAACACTAATAGTGTACTTACTTATCAAAATTAATTCTTCCACCTTTATTATTAATACTAAATACTTCACCAATTCCTCCAGCTTGCCTTGATCCTATAATGGCAATTGCAATAAGTCCTGCAACCATTAAGGAAAATTGCAAAACATCAGTCCAAACTACTGCTTTTATTCCACCCTATAATATTAATATACTAGATATATTTAAAGTTTATGTTATATACTAAATATACTTAAAATTTATGTTACATCATACATTCTTTAAAATATGAATTTTTAAGTATGTATAAAACGAGAGTCATAAAGTTGAATTAATTATTCCATGTGTTTATGTGTAATTAAAACCACACACACACACACACACACACACACATATATATATATATATATAATATATAAATCAATATATATATATCAAAATACAGTACAATTTATATAAATTATATTCTTTTAGAAGTACTTTCGACTATACACTTTGTAGTCTTTATATATATATTGTAACAGGATATATATACGTTACATTTAAATTTTGATACTTAAATTTTTTTGTAGATATCTAATAATGAGTTAAATGCACAGACATTCAAAATGCACAAATAATGAGTTATTAATTTATTAATATGTTTCATTTAAATATTGAAAATAAAATAAACATAAAGAATTTACAGACTCGAAGCAAAGATTCTAATCTTAAAATAAAATAATAGTAAAAACCTTTTAATCTTAAAAATAATAAAGAGAGTTTTTAACAAAAATAAAATTACAAACAGGTTCTTAGGGCAAAATAATCATTAAAAAGATTACTATAAAATAGATAAGAGTCAAAAGATAGAAAGAAAAGACTTTTTTTTTCCACCCAAGATATACAAACAGACCACAGAGGAAAAATCTATTTAACCACAGAACCATTGAACCAATGAAATAACTATATGAAATATGTCAGAAGGATCTGAGCATTCCTAGATAAGATGCTTCAGGACAATAAAATAAAAAAATTTGAAAGAAATAATTAATTAGATTATAATTTTTGAATTTGTTTGTCATTGCTGAAAAGGAAAGAAACTTAAAGAGTTATTGTCACCATTACCAAAAATGTAATCTGTTTATTCGCACTTCCCTCGATTCAGCTGGCCGAAAGCAATTTTCATCTCCACTTATCCCAGGATCGAACCACTGAAACCATCTTTATAAATCTCGTAAATGTTCTTAAATCATCATCATTCGTAAGAAATGGCCCTTGCATAAACTCAGATATTCATTGTGATGGAATGAGCCTGGAGAAAGGACACTATAAATTATAAATTATAAAAATGAACTATAAACTCCCTT
The DNA here is from genome assembly GCA_028023455.1 of Epiperipatus broadwayi. Taxonomy (NCBI): domain Eukaryota; kingdom Metazoa; phylum Onychophora; class Udeonychophora; order Euonychophora; family Peripatidae; genus Epiperipatus; species Epiperipatus broadwayi. The sequence continues at coordinate 90,216 of JAQFVV010001138.1, forward strand.
TAATTTAAAATCTCCAAAATTTATTTTTCTTTAAATATGAACTATAGACTTTCTTTTCTGATCAAATCTGAACTTTATTTTTATAAACTTTGCAATTTTAAAAGTTTTATCTAAAATTTAAATGTAATCTTTTAAAATATGTGTTATATTTTTTTATTTATGCTTAGTATAAGCTTTGTTTGTAATAGGACATGAGTTTGCTATTGCAAACATGAATTTAAAGATAATATCAAATATGTATCATTATTTGTGAATTATTAGATTTTAAAACTAGATCAAATATATTATTTGATGATAAAATAAGATAAATACAATGTGTGATTTTAAAATAAGTTAAATATCTTAAACTAAAATTTTTTTTAAAGAATAAATTAAATTATTAAATTAAATTAAATATAAGTTGGATATAGATGGCTGCTTAGACTCATTCAAGTGAATGTTAGTTTAAAGGGATTTTGATTTCGAACTATTTGTTTCATGGTTGTGTCAATGCTGGGGGAGAGAAATATGGATGTTTATATCAATGGAATATGGGCAACTTGCCCAACTGAATGCATGACCCAAAAGTGTAGTCATTGCATTGCAATGTACACAGACGTATTTCCCACAACATTGATTTCATTTAGGTCTATGGATTGGGACTATAAGTTGGCAAAAGTTCCATTCTCCCTCCATATGTAACCCTTCTCTTTGATATTTTATATACGTGATTCTTTCACCAGACAGACGCATATTCCTGTACTGGATGAGGGTCATGTCCTTTAAATAATATCATATTGCAGATGCACATTCCTATCAGCATGGTTTTATGCTAACATCTTCATATTGTAGTGATTGTATCTATATATATCACAAAGTGAGCGTTGGTTTGACTTGGAACTTTTAGCCTGAAATCAAATGTTCCGAAAATCTTTTAAGTGCGTAGTCTATCTATGCTCAACCTTCTAAATTAAAACTTAAAGTAAAAGAAAAAATAAATAATGAAACCTAAAGCATTTTTTAGTAATTTATTTTTCAAATTTGTTGTTATATATATGTAAATAAAATATTTTGTGTTCTTAGTACTGGCAGTGATTTAGTTTATTTTTTATCTTTATTAAAAATATATTTTAATAAATATATTTTAAACCTCTGCTAATCCTTGAGCTAGTGATAAGAACTAATGGTCAATATATAATTATAATAAAATTAAAGTTAGATCTTTGACTTCTGTATCTTCCTACTATACAAATTTTCCAGGTTCCAATGGCCTAGTGGCACCGTGTACAGCAGATACGGTAAGACTCAAATAATCCCTGACCATTATAATATATATATTATTTGGCTAACCTTGTCTAATTTTGAATTTGGAATAATATTAGTTATACACATATAGGTAAATTTACTTCTTCATTCACAACTTTGATAGTATTCATTTTACATAAATACATTAATGATCATAAGTTGTCAATTATTAAGCTAGAGATTATCATTCCTAAACCAGATATATTTAAACCCATTTACATATATATATATATATTACATATATTTAAAAAATTTACATATATATATATATATTACAATACCCATTATAAAATATTACATATAAAAATGTATATATATATAATAAATATCCATTATGGAATAAATATTGTAAGAAAAATAATGAATTACATCAGTGATAATATATTTATAATAACTATAACAAATCACAGAAGTACTTTCAATTAAGTACTTCTATGGTTTTGTTATAGTTTTTATAAATGTATTATCACTGTTATAATTATATATATATATATTGTGCCCTTATATATATATATATGATATATTATTGTGCCCTTTTCTATAGGTCAATGATGGTTATAAATGGTCAATTACTAAAAAATTTTAAAATTAATATTATATAGTATTTAAAATTATAGATTATATTAAGCAGTAAAAGATTAATATGATATATTTAATAATAAATATTGTGATGGTGAGAATTGTATCTAATTCTATATTTTTCTAAATTGTTTTTCAAAATTTTATATAATTATTTTATATAATATAAGTAGCAAATTTATTAAGACAGATAAAAATAGACTAAACACCGGAAATGACTACGTGACTGTCTGAAATATTCTATGTATAAGCACCGGTTTAAATTAATACTAATAATTAAAATATTTAAATAGTATATTATAGAAGTGGATGGAATTGTCACACATCATAATAAAAATAAGTAGTATACACCTTTATTAATTATTGTTTCAAAATTGTTTTAAAGGTAGTTAAATTGTAATAGATAATAATTGATTTAAAAATAATAATTAGTTAACATCTAAGTCTATTACGTCGTGATTTTAAAACTTTAGAAATTGTTTATAAATCCAAGTAGGGATTGACCAATAAAAAAAAAAAAAGATCTTGGCAGACAACCAAAATCGCGCCAACTAATTGTATAAATGGGGGAGAACAAAAATGAGTTGACTCCAGAGCAGAGGTAAAATTTTAAGCTCTCTAATTTTTTTTTTCTTCAATTTATTAGTCAATTTTATTATAATTTTAATAATATCTTTGAATGAAACCAACTGACAATTTAAAAATCATCCGAAGAGAATCTGAGAATAATATGTTTTAAAAAAAAGTTTTTCATAGTAATGTTTCACTAACTTTACAGTAACCTGCCAGTGGATTCTATCGAAATATAATCGGAGTTTTCAATAGAAAATGAATAGATTCTTAAAATCAAGTTGTAAAATTTTATAATGTTCCAAATATGTTAATATTATTCGTTGATATAGTTTATATAGCGTATCACTATGAAAGCTGCTTTCGCGCATATAAAATCCATGAAAGGACATTGTGCGCAAAGTTAATAAAGATAATGGAAAATAAAAATAAGTATTATTCGTATAAGAATAAATGGACAAAAGGAATTTTAATATTGAAATAGTTTGAATTGCTTTCTTTAAGATGACTTGAGAAAATACTCTAGAAAATAGTTAAAGATCGAAAGTAGTGTATATAAAATAATAATGAATGAAAGTGAAGTTTACCAAGGAAAACACTTGCCTAAAGAAAAAAAAAATTTTACAGAAGAGAAATATAAAATATTAGATCCATGGAAAATGCAATTGGTACCGTAATTATTAAATAATTGTAGTTTAACTAAAAATAAAGATGCATCAACGTGCTGAGATAATATTCGCCAGAACATTAAAAAGCTTTGTGGGATAAATAAATAAAATGTTTTCTAATAATTTTGGATTAAACACTAAAACTAAAGATCATCTAAACAGTTTATTAAATGAACTAATTTATTTAAAACTTTAATAAGCATAAAGGAGAACATTCGGACAAAAGAAGAAATAATAAATATTATGAGACTAACCAAGATTTACTGTCAGAAAAATATGTGATTATGGTTTGAATTATTTTCTTTACTAATCTAAGTTAAACATTAAGTTTTAGATAGCGATAGGGAAAACAAAATACATTAATTTGTGATATAACATTATATGAAATAATATGTTTTGATTTTGAATTTTAAAATAAAATTGTATGTAAGTGGAAATTTGTATATTTGCGATGCTCGAAGAGAAAGAAACCTACTACGAACTCTGATAGGAAGATAAAGATTGTTTTTTGGTAACATTTATAATTATTAATTATATATAATGTATGTTTTATGTATTTAGATCAGCTGAGAATCGAATGAATGTAGCGCAAAAGTTTTATTGTTATTATTGTTGTAAAACGCATTTTTGAAAACAACACTCTAAAACACTTTGAGATGTGATTAGGTTTTAAAAATATGCATACGATAATCATTTTATGTGTTATTAATATAGTTCAATATAACCAATGTTTATGTGATATTTTCTGTTAATTTTCCGATTGGGATATTTAAATGTTATTTTAACAAAACGTAGATGTTGAACCTACAGTGTAATAAAGCAAGACAAATTGTTCTTATGGAATAGGGAAATGTTTTTATATTAGTGAATTTTGTTTATTGTTTTTAAAAAGTAGTTAGTATTTTATCGATGTTGGATACAGTAAAAATCTCGAGAGATAGTTTGGGTAGTGACTTGGTAGTACATGGTGATTCATAAACCAAGAGGATGTATTAAAAACTAGGATGCTACAGGGAATGAAATAATAGGTAGCTTTAGATGTTAATCAGCATGGTTAACAAAGCCCTACGACTGGAACACATGTTGTCTTGGACAGTGGTATTTTATATATTTCTTGTGAGTCGTACTAGATGTTTGGTAAAGCTGAGTAAATAGCTGCCACATCATGCTTATCGCCAAGGTTATTAGACAATGAATGTCGGACCTATTCACACTGTTCCATACATTTTTGAAGTATATTGCGGATAAGTTATCTATCTATCTTCCCGATATCCTATACATCTTTTGCTATCTTTATCTGTATTTCTTGCAACTACATCATTATGGTATAAGTCTATTAAAAGGGAAACAATAGATATTTTAGAATGTATGTCATGCTATTATTTGGAATAAGAATAGTTAAGTATTAACGAAGAGTAGATTATGATTATTGAAAGAAAGATGCAGATATCCTAAGAAGGGAAGGAGTTAGAGAATTATTTTAATTCCTTTTAAGAAATGAACTATAATTTTATAAAAGTATATCCAAATAAAAATATACAAAAATATTAAATATAATTTCACGTTTTCTTATTGTTAATTATATTTTAAAAAATATAAGTATTGCATATTTAAAAAATACAATAACATTCGATAATTATAGTATATGTGAAACTGTAACAGGTGATAATTAAACCCGTGTTATAGTATTATACATGAGTATGGCTTATGGAATAAATGAATTATAGTTTACGAGTATTGGAGAACAAACGTTTAAAGTAATAATAATATTTGAATAATATGCGGAGTGACTTATATAAAGTTACAAGAAAATGTAATTTTCTTTTAAAAACCATATTAATTGTAAAATTATGATGTTATAAATGATGTTTATCCACATAGATAATTTATAATACAGTAACTTTAATATTAAAAGGTAAAGAATGGTGTTACCCATAAAATAGTTAAAATAAGTGATATGATAAACCTAATGAGAAATAAATAAATAACTTTTAAAAGGCATAATAAGTTTAATTAACCATAAAAGAAATATAAATGTGTATAATTCAGCTATTGTAGTGTAAAGAAAAATAAGGATATCCCTTGTAAATAGATGTAGATGGATTTGTTTGTTTTATTTATTTTTATTGATGTTAATAAAATTTTAAAATTTGTTTATTAAAACTTGTGTCTGAGTTTTGTTTTCTCTACATCATTGCATGAATTCACAGGGTATGTTCACAACCATTAAACTAAGTATATGATTGTTTGCACAAAAGATAAATAGAGAAGTATGTTTAATCTTAAATATTTATTGATGTTCTTGTAATTAAATAATTATAAAATTGCATTGCGTTACTGGTCATCAATCCATTATCATAATATTTTGCTAAATTATATGCTATTAGTTGCCACTTGCTTTATTTATCAGATTATCTAAACACTGTCACTTATTAATTTATTTTATTACTTAAAGATAAAAAAGGGGATATTAGATTATTAACTAATTTATTACGGTTATAAATTTGCGATGAAAGAAAAGCTGTACTAGTTGGATTAAGCAATGAAGATTGTGATTATTATTGTTTTATTATTAATCTAATTGCAGAGTAGTAGATTATGACATAAAATCCCTTATCATATTTTGCTACCATATGTTTACTAACATATGAATAAATTTAAGAACCTGAGATTATTTCATTTGAGCTAGATGATTAATATTATTATTATTAGAGATAAAAGATTAATACTTTAATTGTTAAATGAGTCTTAGTGATTAGAAGTTGCAGAAGTCATAAGAATACTATGTAGTTATTATGTGTAATAGTAGTATAAGGGGGGATAGTTTTCTTATGCCATTGAGGTGGTATCCTGTGGGATATTGTCTCAATGTAATCTACCTTGTCACCCGTATTTCCACTTCTAGTCTCATGAATTCCTGAATATTTATTTGAGTTAGTTTAAAACAGAACCTAAGTTAATTTTAAGAAACTTGAGCTAGTAAAGCATTTAATTAAATATTTCATTAATTATTAGAGCTAGAACCCGGTTAGGTGATTTTCACTATATTATATTTATTTTGGGGGAAGTTAGGATGCGGGAATGGGGCGGTTAGATTATGGCCCTCAATGTGATTGGCCTGATGTGTAGTGGAGCTACGCATGATGACAAGGGCAGATTGTGGTGCTGGCAACGTGTTGGGCCCGAGTATTAAAATGGGGAGAGTATATTATGCTTACATGGAATGGGAAGGTTAAATAGGTAGATTGTGACGTGCCAACTTTAGGGGCTTGAGATGTGTTAGTGGGGGCATCATATTCAATCAACAGTAATGTGATGATTTAATATTTTAAAATAGTAATGGTTATTTAGGATTTAATTATTATAGAGCTAAGTGTTTATGATTCAAACAATTGCAATTCTAAGTGGTGGATGATCTGATTATTTAAAAGTATAATACTACATTATTATAAAAGACTTGGCAAATAAAATTTTTGAAATATGCATATGTGGCTAATGATTATTTGGATATTTATTATGACTATGTCAATTAGTGAAATATTGAAGAGATATTTGAAATGTTTTAAAATGTGCAAAAATATCTGTGAATCATGCATGTAGAGGATGATGTTGTGACACATGATTTTGAATTATTATTGTTGTTATTATTGTCTAAGATGAAATATTGTAGGGAGTAGGAGATACTGTCTATGGTTATTGGAAGTGATGATTGTATGAGAATAGAAGAAGCTGGTAGGGAACTTATTTATGAGATTAAATAGAAATATACTAGAAATACTAGATTTTGAAAAACAATATTATTATTAAAAAAAAGGATAACCAAGATAGTAATGTAGAAATGGAACTGTCTAAGTCTATGCTTGATAATGGTTGTACAGAGGAAAGAGAATGCGAGAACGTAAGTGAAAGGGAAACGTTGGTAGATGATACTCACGAGGAAGAGAGTAAAATGGAAGAGGGGGTGAAAGAGATGGTGAAAAGTGAAATAGAAGAAGAAAAGGTAAAAGTGCCTGAAAAGGAAGTAGAGAGTATTTTAATGGCTCAAATATCCCAAATGTTTAAAGCTCTTCATGAAAGCATAAATAAGAATAATGAAGATAATGATATAAAGTTTAAAGCTCTTCATGAAAGCATAAATAAGAATAATGAAGATAATGATATAAAGTTTAAAGCTCTTCATGAAAGCATAAATAAGAATAATGAAGATAGTGATATAAAGTTTAAAAATCTTCAAGAGGATAGTGATATAAAGTTTAAAAATCTTCATGACAGTATAATTCAAAATATAAAAGATAATAAGGTGAAATTAGATATTCTTAATGAAAGCTTGAATAAAACCAATGAAAATCTAGAGATAAAATTTAAGGAGACCTGCCAGAAGGTAGAAGATCTTAAGGGAGAAGTACAAGATAAATTTAATCAGGTAGAACTGAGACTAGATAATAATGAAAGGGTCTTTGAGTCCTTAAAACATGAAGTAGAGAATATAGAGTACAAAAATCAAGAATTATTAAAGAATAAATTTGAGGAATTTTCCGAGTTGACTATCAGAGGTTTAAGTAAGCAAATAGAAGATTCAATCAACCATTGTCAAGTCAATAGTTACAAATTGAATCAAAAGATTGATGATAATAAAATAAAGGTGGAACGTAGAATTGATGAAATACAGGAGCATATAGGGCATATGGATGAAAGTTTTACTGTTATAAAAGAAGAGATAGTACAAAATAGAATAGTAATAAGGAATGAAATGGAACAAGATTTAGTTGAAAGGTTTAGGGACTTAATAGTGCAAGATAACCAAGACAGATATAGAGCAGGTTTTGATTGAAAAATTATGCAAAAGGTTGAGGAACATAAATACAGGTCAAAGGTTGGGGAAAATATGAAGAAATTACAAAAGGATGTAAAGGAACAAGCTCAACAGTTAGAGAAAAATAGTCATGAATATAAAGACCTAGTGGATCAAAACTTAGATGAATTCAGAAAGGAGCAAAAATTATATGTAGAGCAAGTGATAGGGCAAATAAATTTTGAAGAGAGATTTCAACAAGTCTGTACACAAATAGAAGAGATAAAACCTATAAGTGGCCAAACGATAGATTTAGGTAGGGAAAGAATATTATATAATAGGTTTGAGGAAAAGATAGTTCCATCCTCAATAGGTAAGGTAGAATTTTTAGAAAAAAATGAAAACCACCCATTAGAACATACTGATGTCAAGGAAGTAGACATCCGACCACCGAGGGAAAGTGCTAATTATGACGGAGGGTCAAATAGCTCAATGGCCTTAAGATTCATAAGAGTGAAGCCATTTCAAGGAGATTTTGCGGAAAATCCGTCGGAGTTTCTCAATAGCTTAGAGGAGCTATTCTCGATATGTGTACTAACCGAAAAAGAAAAGATGGCTATTTGTAGCAACCATTTAGGTGGGACTGCCAAAGACTGGTGGCAGTCGTTGTTTGAAAGGCCAAGTACTTAAGGAGATTTTCGATTTTTAATTATAGGAAGTTTTTGGAATGCCGATAAACAAGACAGCACTAGGTTCCAAATCATGCAGGAAAAGTATCACTCCAGTAGGGGTAGTTATACTAGTTTCTTTAGAAGCCAGGCTGTCCATTTAAAGACTCTCATGGCATGTCCATTGTCTGAAGGACAAATAGTTAGAATAGTGTGACATAATTTACCTAGGAATGTAGAGCAACTACTAATTGCTGCTGATAGATATTCCATAGAGGAAGTATCAGAAATATTGGATGCGCTAGAGATTACAGAGGCATCTCTGGACAATAGATATAAATCCAATAGAGACCTAGCTATCCATTGTCAAATGTTAATGTTAGTAATAATAACCATAGGTTTCAAACAAGTTTAAAAAGAAAATATAGCTCTAGAGATAGGGATAGGGTATTTTTATATAATAGAAGAACAGTTAAGTTCGATAACTCTAGAAATAAAGTAGAAACCCAAAATAATCAACCCTCTAATAGTGGTGTTACCACAATCTTAAAAAGACCCAATATAAAATCAACTGATAAAAAGTTAAACTAAGAAGGTCTTTGTATAGTAGTTCCTCTTTGCAAGGACCCGGTGCTAACAAAATGGGGAATGATCAGATGTGGATGCTAAATACTTTAGATTTAGACATTGATTTCTTAGAACCCTTTACTATAGGTGAACCACCTATAACGTATCAATGTCTGGTCATTATTTTAAACATTGAAAGTATAAGAATTGAAGCATTAATTGACTCTAGAAGCCAAGCTTCCATATTATCAGAGTCAATGTATAAAAATCTGTTATGCATAAAAGGTGATATACCTTCATTGCCAGTAAAACAAATACAAGTAACTCTAGCAAATGGAAAGAGAACGAAATTAACAAATAAACAAGTTTGGATTACCTTCAAAATTAATAATACAGAGTTTGGGCATGTTTTTCTTATTATGCCTGGATTGATACATGAAGCCATAATAGGTGCTGACTTCATGATTTTAAATGAGTGTCAAATAGATTTTTATAATAAAATTTTTACTTGTAAGAAGGAAAGGCTTAATTTTGAATATGGGGTGCATAACCTTTCCAATCAATTACTATGCATCCATAATACATTGATTGATGCTAGCATAAAACAAAAAATTGAACATATTTATGCAGTCGATTCTAAATTAAGGGAGAAATTATATCAATTAATGTATAGCTTTAAAAGCATTTTTTCTAAAATCCCTGGTATAATAGAGGGATATACCCATCATATTAAATTGAAGTGTAATGAACCTTTCCATCAGAAAATGTACCCAATTCCTTACCAATACAAGGACGAGGTACAGAGTCAAATAGGCATGATGCTAGAGTGGGAGATAATAAAAAAGTGCCCTTCTCCTTACGTAAACCCATTGGTTATTGTAAAGAAGAAGGATGGCCATATGAGAGTATGTCTGGATGCTCGCATGTTAAACACTATAACTGTGCCAGAGCATGACATTCCTCCACCTGTACATGAGCTCCTAACTAAGTTTCATAAGAGGTCAATTTTCTCTACATTTGATTTAACAGCTAGTTATTGGCAAATACGGTTACATGAGAATGATCAGCAATACACAGCATTTTGTTTTCAGGGCCAGTCGTATGTTTTCAGACGGATGCCTTTTGGTCTCATTAATAGCGGTGCTGGCTTAATCAGATGTTTGGACATGATTTTTTCAAAACAATTAAAAGAAAAGATCATCATGTATGTGGACGATATTGCCATTGCTTCTGACAATTTAGAAGAGCATCTCCAACATTTAGAAATGTTTTTTAATGAGTGCGCTCTGAAAAATGTCAAAATTAATCTGGAGAAGTGTTTAATAGCCGCTAAAGAGATTACTTTTCTGGGACATTTAATAAATGAGCATGGTATCCAACCTCATCCAGAAAAGATTGCAGCTATTCAATGCTTCCCCACACCAAAAACTGTAAAACAACTGAAATCTTTTTTTGGGTTGTGCAACTACTACAACCGTTTCTATCAAAATTTTGCTGAGGACACGATACATTTGTCCAAATTGTTGAAAAAGGCTGAGATATGGAAGTGGATCCAAGATCATGATAATGAATTTAACTTAATTAAGAATAAATTTTTAAAACACGTAATTTTAATATATCCTGATTTTAATAAAACATTTTATGTGCAAACAGATAGAAGTTACTATGGTCTGGGTGTAGTGTTATTTCAACTTGATGAGGATCAGGTACCTCATGTATTGTACTTCTTGAGCAGACATCTGAGAGGTGCTGAGTTGAACTACACTATAACTGAAAAGGAAACCCTAGCTGTTGTCTGGGCTTTTCAGAAATTAAGGCAATTTTGTTAGGTTCTAGTGTAATTGTACTGACCAACCATAGAAGCCTAGAGTTTTTGAATAAAAGCTACCTCAGTAATGAGATACTTATTAGGTGGAGCTTATATCTCCAACAATTCAATTATAGAGTAATCTATATTGAAGGGAGACACAATATCCCTGCTGATATTCTTAGTCACCACCCTATCTGTTTAATGACACAAAATCCCAATAGCCAAAACATAATTATAAGTAACGTGGATTTGGTTAGGGATGAATCTATAGCTGATGATTATGAAAATCTCACTATGATTCAGAGTCAGGATATTAAATTAAATAGGATCATGACTATCTTAAATAATCATGACAATATAAATAGCAAAAATAAACACTTTAAAATGATTTTTGAAAGATACAAAATTTATCAAAATTTACTTATGTATAACATAAATCCTAAACAGGGGGAATCATGGAGGATAGTTGTCCCTAACTCCATGATTGATAAACTGATTATGTACGTTCATAGTAGCTAGGGGCACTATGGCCACCAAAAATTATGTATGTTTTAAAGTCAATATTTTTCTTTAATAAAATGTATAAACGCGTAATTAAAAAGGTTAAAACGTGTAAAATATGTCTAAAATCTAAACATTGCAGTAAATCTTATGTGGGAATCATGCAACCATCATTCTGGATCATCCTAATGAATTATTAGCGATTGATTTTATGGGCCCTTATCACCATTCAACCATCAAAAATTTATACTTGTTACATATGATGTTTTTAGTAAGTTAGTTTCAGCCTATCCGGTACCTAAAACCAGCGCTCATTATGTTATTAAAAATATGCTTAATTATCAATTTCCTTTAGTTAGAAAGCCAAAAATAATTCTTACTGATCATGCAACTGCCTGATCATGCAACTGCCTTTATATCTGGTAAATGGAATGAGTGGATTCGAACTCAACACCTCAGACATGTCATGAGCTCCATTAGAAATCCTCGGTCTAATCCCTGCGAACGTGTTATGCGGGAGCTCGGTAGATTATTTAGGGTTTATGTAACTGATGATCATAAACAGTGGCTGCACAAACTTCCTGAGGTTGTTAATTATATAAACAGCACTTGTAATGAATCCACAGGTTTCACACCTTTCCGTCTACACTATGGCAAACTGAAAATTTACTGATTCAAACACCGATAACCATAACCAGAGAACCAATAAGTATAAATCATGATATAAGTCAAGCTAAAGTAAAGCTGCATATTATGGGTACTAAGAGAGTTAAAAAGGCCCATAATAAACCACATCCTTTCCGAGTAGATGATCTAATTCTTGTTAGAACACCCCATGTTAGCAACCTGCAAAGAAATCAGTTTAGGAAATTCATTGAATTATGTGAGGGTCCCTATAAAATTTGTAGCAAGGTAGGAGAGAATGCTTTTATATTGATTACACCAGAGGGGGAAAAAGGGACATACAATGCTAGAAGCTTGATCCCATACCCATCAGAAGTATAGAATTTTAATATTAGTTAAAACTTTGCGTATAATATTTGAATAATATGTGAATTTGTATTAAAAGCAGTATAGTTTGTATTTTAGTGATATAAGGTTGAATTCAATCATGGTATGTGATAAAGAGATTAAATGTCAATGAATGAAGTAGACATTAATTTAAAATTTTTTATTCGAAGGAGGAGGTTATTGTGCCCTTTTCTATAGGTCAATGATGGTTATAAATGGTCAATTACTAAAAAATTTTAAAATTAATATTATATAGTATTTAAAATTATAGATTATATTAAGCAGTAAAAGATTAATATGATATATTTAATAATAAATATTGTGATGGTTAGAATTGTATCTAATTCTATATTTTTCTAAATTGTTTTTCAAAATTTTATATAATTATTTTATATAATATAAATAGCAAATTTATTAAGACAGATAAAAATAGACTAAACACCGGAAATAACTATGTGACTGTCTGAAATATTCTATGTATAAGCACCGGTTTAAATTAATACTAATAATTAAAATATTTAAATAGTATATTATAGAAGTGGATGGAATTGTCACACATCATAATAAAAATAAGTAGTATACACCTTTATTAATTATTGTTTCAAAATTGTTTTAAAGGTAGTTAAATTGTAATAGATAATAATTGATTAAAAAATAATAATTAGTTAACATCTAAGTCTATTACGTCATGATTTTAAAACTTTAGAAATTGTTTATAACTCCAAGTAGGGATTGACCAATAAAAAAAAAAAAGATCTTGGCAGACAACCAAAATCGCGCCAACTAATTGTATAAACGGGGGAGAACAAAAATGTGTTGACTCCAGAGCAGAGGTAAAATTTTAAGCTCTCTAATTTTTTTTTCTTCAATTTATTAGTCAATTTTATTATAATTTTAATAATATCTTTGAAAGAAACCAACTGACAATTTAAAAATCATCCGAAGAGAATCTGAGAATAATATGTTTTTAAAAAAAGTTTTTCATAGTAATGTTTCACTAACTTTACAGTAACCTGCCAGTGGATTCTATCGAAATATAATCGGAGTTTTCAATAGAAAATGGATAGATTCTTAAAACCAAGTTGTAAAATTTTATAATGTTCCAAATATGTTAATATTATTCGTTGATATAGTTTATATAGCGTATCACTATGAAAGCTGCTTTCGTGCATATAAAATCCATGAAAGGACATTGTGCGCAAAGTTAATGAAGATAATGGAAAATAAAAATAAGTATTATTCGTATAAGAATAAATGGATAAAAGGAATTTTAATATTGAAATAGTTTGAATTGCTTTTTTTAAGATGACTTGAGAAAATACTCTAGAAAATAGTTAAAGATCGAAAGTAGTGTATATAAAATAATAATGAATGAAAGTGAAGTTTACCAAGGAAAACACTTGCCTAAAGAAAAAAAATATTTTACAGAAGAGAAATATAAAATATTGGATCCACGGAAAACGCAATTGGTACCGTAATTATTAAATAATTGTAGTTTAACTAGAAATAAAGATGCATCAATGCGCCGAGGTAATATTCGCCAGAACATTAAAAAGCTTCATGGGATAACTAAATAAAATGTTTTCTAATAATTTTGGATTAAACACTAAAACTAAAGATCATCTAAACAGTTTATTAAATGAACTAATTTATTTAAAACTTTAATAAGCATAAAAGAAAACATTCGGACAAAAGAAGAAATAATAAATATTATGGGACTAACCAAGATTTACCGTCAGAAAAATATGTGATTATGGTTTGAATTATTTTCTTTACTAATCTAAGTTAAACATTAAGTTTTAGATAGCGATAGGGAAAACAAAATACATTAATTCGTGATATAACATTATATGAAATAATATGTTTTGATTTTGAATTTTAAAATAAAATTGTATGTATGTGGAAATTTGTATATTTGCGATGCTCGAAGAGAAAGAAACCTACTACGAACTCTGATAGAAAGATAAAGATTGTTTTTTGGTAACATTTATAATTATTAATTATATATAATGTATGTTTTATGTATTTAGATCAGCTGAGAATCGAATGAATGTAGCGCAAAAGTTTTATTGTTATTATTGTTGTAAAATGCATTTTTGAAAACAACACTCTAAAACACTTTGAGATGTGATTAGATTTTAAAAATATGCATACGATAATCATTTTATGTGTTATTAATATAGTTCAATATAACCGATGGTTATGTGATATTTTCTGTTAATTTTCCGATTGGGATATTTAAATGTTATTTTAACAAAACATAGATGTTGAACCTACAGTGTAATAAAGCAAGACAAATTGTTCTTATGGAATAGGGAAATGTTTTTATATTAGCGAATTTTGTTTATTGTTTTTAAAAAAGTAGTTAGTATTTTATCGATGTTGGATACAGTAAAAATCTCGAGAGATAGTTTGGGTAGTGACTTGGTAGTACGTGGTGATTCGGAAACCAAGAGGATGTATTAAAAACTAGGATGCTACAGGGAATGAAATAATAGGTAGTTTTAGATGTTAATCAGCGTAGTTAACAAAGCCCTATGACTGGTACACATGTTGTCTTGGACAGTGGTATTTTATATATTTCTTGTGAGTCGTACTAGATGTTTGGTAAAGCTGAGTAAATAGCTGCCACATCATGCTTATCGCCAAGGTTATTAGACAATGAATGTCGGACCTATTCACACTGTTCCATACATTTTTGAAGTATATTGCAGATAAGTTATCTTTCTATCTTCCTGATATGCTATACATCTTTCGCTATCTTTATCTGTATTTCTTGCAACTACATCGTTATGTGATAAGTCTATTAAAAGGGAAACAATAGATATTTTAAAATGTATGTTGCTATTATTTGGAATAAGAATAGTTAAGTATGAACTGAAGAGTAGATTATGATTATTGAAAGAAAGATGCAGATATCCTAAGAAGGGAAGGAGGTAGAGAATTATTTTAATTCCATTTA